>SEYY01005734.1:37500-55000 GCA_009176605.1 Armadillidium nasatum | reverse complement strand
ATATGGATGGAGTGAAGTAAGGTATCGAGCTTTCAGGTATCGATAAAAAATGAATGATACCGATACAGATTCCAGATTTTTTAAAAGTACCTTACTCCTGTTGGTTTACATTTTTTGAAAGTTCAGTTTCTTTGACAGCAGAGTTTCGAATACCACAGTCATTGTTTTTCTTGATTTTCCAAATTTTCAATTAATTAATTACTAATAAACCGTTAATTACATTTTTTGGCTTATATTCTATGTCTCTGTAACTACAGATCCGGTTTTGATCAAATTAGGACAGTTAACTCTTTGTATAACATAGATCAACTTGTTACTTAATTGTTTATTTATTTCATTACTTAATTAATTTATTAAATTATGCAATTTTTTATTAATTTTGTTTCCAGAACATTGATATGTTGCTTTCCACTAAAAGTGATTTTTTGAAATGCACAAAACTGCTTTTCCATTTATTTTCACTCCATTTCCTTCATACCATTTGGTTTGTTTTCTTAAATAGTTTATTTTTATTTTAATCCATAATTTAATTCATTACTAACATATTAAGATATTAACCGAGGTAGTACATTATTTATATATATATATATATATATATATATATATATATATATATATATATATATATATATATATATATATATATATATATATATATATATAATATATATATATATATATTATATATATATATATATATATACTGTGATGTCCTCAAGGTTCTGTTCTATCTCCTACTTTATTCTTACTTTTCATCAACGGCCTCCACAACTGTACTTCTAACTCTGTTCATTATTATACCGACGAATCAGTTCTCCATTGTTCTACGCATTTCAAAAGTACCTTACTCCAGTTGGTTTACATTTTTTGAATGTTCAGTTTCTTTGACAGTAGAGTTTGACAGTTGCTTTCTCTTTAGAGGGTTGTTGTTCTCCCTGTGTGGAGTACGCTTCACACATCTTTTGCTTTCAGAGTTTTTTCTCTTCGTCAACTTTCCGATTCCATTCTTGCCGATAGGGATTGGATTCCCTGGTGGGTTCATAGCAACCTTGTGAAATTCAACTCTTTGAAAATTCAACATCACATCTCTCTCTCTCAAAAAAAAAAATCCCAACTTTCCGATCTCTTTCGACGGTTCTCCCGTCTCACCTGTGAGCAACATAAATATTCTTGGTCTAAACATAAACAATAAATTATCTTGGAAGCAATCCTATCACAAAGGTTGCTAAGGTGACCTTTAAAATGCTTGAGTTCTGTTCAGATTGCGGGAATTTTTTTCTTCTAAACAGTTACTCCAATTATATAAGAGTCTTATCCATCCTTGTATGGAGTATCCACATTTGGGGTGGATCTAGTTTCAACCTTCTTTTTGATAAGGTTGCTAAGGTTAATTTTTAAAAGACTAATAAACTGTCCCCTGCTTTCAAACTCTCTTGACTCTCTTTCCTATCCACTCCTATGCTGATGACTCCACCCTTTATTATTCCTTTAACTTTGAAAGACGCCCCTCCCAGTAACAGTCAATTGACGCAAGAATAGTGACCTTAGAGCAACTGACCACTGATCTTTCTCGCATTCAAATTGAGGAAGAGAAAACATAGTTGTTTCAATGCCTAAAAAACTCAGTTCCCTCATATCTCTACTCGACACAATCTTTTACACAAATATAACATCTTCTTCGAAAACATACAACTCAAGCCTTCATCTGTCATTAATATTCTCGGAGTTTCTTTCTCTCGTGATCTTTCTTGGAAGATCACATGACTTCTCATTCTAAAAAAGTTTCTAAGAGGTTGGATGTTCTGCTGCTCCGTGATTTTTTACGCCAATCCAGTTGCTTTCTCTTTAGAGGGTTGTTGTTCTCCCCTGTGTGGAGTACGCTTCACACATCTGGGGTGGTTCCACTCATGCAGCACTACTTGACATGGTAGAGTCAATGGCCTTTCATCTTATCAACTCTTTCGCTCTCACTAATTCACTTCAAACTCTTTCTGCCCGTCGAACAGTTGCGTCACTCACTCTACACTATCACTATTACAATGGACACTGCTCTTCTGAACTCTCCCTTTGCATTTCTCCTCTATTCAGAAGGGCTTGTGCAACAAGTTTTTTATACAGTATTATCCTTTCTCTGTCCAACTGTCTGACTCCAGACTTAGCCGCTATACCCAATATTATATTTACTCTACTGGAAAAGTCTGTAGCACACTTCATATATCTGTTTTCCCAACTTCCATTGACTTGCACACTTTCAAGCGCCGTGTATTTGGACATGTTGACGTTTTACGATTAGGTTCCGGTATTGCCCCAACACTGGTGGAAATTAGTAGGTCTCTGTTCTTTACCCACCAGAGAAGATATAATATATATATATATATATATATATATATATATATATATATATATATATATATATATATATATATATATATATATATATATATATATATATATATATATATATATATATATATATATATATTATATATATGTGGAGCAAAGGTAGAGAGAAGTTAAGAGTGGTAATAAGTTTTGCTGAAAAGCTAAAAGAGGTGGGGTTGAGCTGAATGTGGAAAAGACAGAACTGTTAATAGTTTGTAGGAGAAGGAAGGAGAGGAGCTTGTGCTGAAGGTGGATGGCGAGGAGGTGAGGGTGCCAGTGTGGTGGAGAGATGTGAGTATTTGTAGAAGGAGCATTCACAAGGAATGAGAGAATACGCTGGAAATCATCAACAGGATAGAGAAATACGAAAAAAGTGGTGAGGGAGCTGTACCCAATCTTGGATGACAAAAGAATGGATATAGGAGTAAAAAAGTAATTTCCGAAAGTACTCTGACCCCAATTTTCTTATATGGTGGGGGAGGGGGTTGGAGACTTGTAGTATGACAACAAGAGAAGAAAGCAGAATTCAAGGAGCAAAAATGAGGGCATTACGGTTGATAGAGAATTAGAGGAAAATACTGTATAGGGGTTGGAACAATAAGGTAAGTGAATCAAGACAGATGGTTGGGACATGTGTGGAGTATGCCGGAGGGGAGAGCTGCTAGAGAGAGGTGAGAGTACTTGCCAAGAGGAAGTAGACCGAGAGGGAGACCTAGGAAGAGATGGATGGAGTCAGTTTGGATTCACTGAAGCGACATCAGCTACCAACGGTGGAAGATGGAATTATTTACAGCAGATTCAGGGGGAGGCGAGTGCTGGCCCCGCTGACAGGCCCCTACAGCCTTACTGGGGTCTGATGTAGATATACCGTATATATATATATATATATATATATATATATATATATATATATATATATATATATATATATATATATATATATATATATATATATATATATATATTAGAGTTTTTAAGTTTCCTAAAACACTCACAGACTATTTCTATATAGAGAATTAATGTCTGCTATTGGACTCGAAGCAGCGACCTTTAATGGTAAGTCTTTAATGTTAACCACTAGGCCATGGTGATGTAAAAGAAAATTGCATTTGAACAGTTCCAATAGTTCATGAGCAGTTTCAATACGATTTCCATTTCTATCGCCATGGCCTAGTAGTTAAACGCTAAAGACTTACCATCTTAAAGGTCGCTGGTTCGAGTCCAATAGCAGACATTATATATATATATATATATATATATATAATATATATATATATATATATATATATATATATATATATATATATATATATATATATATATATATATATATATATATATATATATTTATATATTTTATTTATATCGGTAAAAAAAAATTATCAATTTCGGTATCGCTCCATATAATATATATATATATATATATATATATATATATATATATATATATATATATATATATATATATATATATATATATATATATATATATATATATATATATATATATATTCTAATCCTATCTCTGATCGTCAGTATGGCTTTAGTAAGAAACGCTCTACTGGTGATCTTCTCTCCCATCTCACTGACTCTTGGTCCTCCGATCTTCGGCATTTCGGTGACTCCTTTGCTGTCGCGCTAGACATATCGAAAGCCTTCGATAGGGTCTGGCACAAAGCTTTGATTTCCAAACTCCCCTCTTTCGGTATCTATCCTTCTCTCTGTGATTTTCTCACTAATTTCCTTTCCGGTCGTTCTATAGCAGCTGTTGTAGACGGTCACCGTTCTTCCTTTAAATCTATTAAAAGTGGTGTTCCTCAGGGCTCGTCCTATCCCCAACAATTTTTCTACTTTTCATTAATGACCTTCTCTCTATTACCTCATCTCCTGTCCACTCCTATGCTGATGACTCCACCCTTCATAACTCCTTCCAGTTTGAAAAACGCCCCACCCAACAGCAATTAATAGACTCGAAAAGGGTAGCCTTGGAGCAATTTTCCTCTGATCTTTTACGTTTTTCAAATTGGGGCAGAGAAAACATGGTTGTTTTCAATGCTTCAAAAACTTTCCATCTTTCCACTCGACACAATCTTCCACATAACTATGATGTTTTCTTCGAAAACATACAACTCAATCCAATCTGTTCTTAATATTCTTAGCCTATCCTTTTCTCGTGATCTTTCTTGGAAAGATCACATTACTTCTCTTTATAAACAAGCATCTAAGAGGATGGGAGTTCTGAAGAGCCTTCAGAAATACTTCCCGACACCCCTGTTGCTTGCTTTGTATAGGGCCAGGGGTGTTGCTCGCCCATGTATGGAGTATGCTTTGCACATCTGGGTTGGTTCCACTCATGCAGCTCTCCTTGAGAAAGTGGAATCTAGGGCTTTTCGTCTTATCAACTCTCCTGCTCTTACTAACTCTCTTCAATCTCTTTCTGCCCGTCGAATTGTTGCGTCACTTTCTCTTTATTATCGCTATTACAACGGACATTGCTCTTCTGAGCTCTCTCGTCGCATACCTCCTCCATTAAGAAGAGCTCGTGCGACACGCCTTTCTACACATTCTCATCCTTTCTCTGTCCAGCTCTCAGACCCCAGACTTAACAGCTATGCTCAGTCTTACATATATTCTACTTTTAAAGCCTGTAACACCCTCCCTTTATCTGTTTTTCCAACTTCCTTTGACTTGCATACTTTCAAGCGAGGTGTATCTGAACATGTTGACCTTCTTCGTTCAGGAGAGGATTTTCCAACTCCGTTGGAATTTGGAGGGCCTCAGGCCTTTGCCCATCGGAGATATATATAAATATATATATATATATATATATATATATATATATATATATATATATATATATATATATATATATATATATATATATAATATATATATATATATATATTACTACGTATTGTTTGCAAAAGAAATTTGATTTTTAACTCCGTTACTTATGAGTATATTAAAAAACAATAACGGGTGTTCCAAGCTACTGGAAATTTGCCCCTTTCAATCTTGCGACAGATGACATTTTGATTAATAAAAAAACCAATCAAATTAATTCGTAATTTACATTATCGGTCAAATAATTAAATTGACTCAAAACTCAATTTCCAAAAACAAAAAAATATAATAAATAAGAAATAAAATATCAAAGGAAAATACACATTCAAAGAAAAAATCCACTTTTATAACCTTCAAAATTTTTTCTTATATTCAGAGTTCTAATTCTATATATATATATATATATATATATATATATATATATATATATATATATATATATATATATATATATATATATATATATATATATATATATATATATATATATATATATATATATATATATATATATATATATATATATATATATATATATATATATATATATATATATATATATATATATATATATATATATATATATATATATATATATATATATATATATATATATATATATATATATATATATATATATATATATATATATATATATATAATATATATATATATATATATATATATATATATATATATATATATATATATATATATATATATATAATATTATATATATATATATATATATATATATATATATATATAATATTTATTATATATATATATATATATATATATATATATATATATATATATATATATATATATATATATATATATATATATATATATATATATATATATACAGGGGCGAAAAAAACTCCTATAAAGAGAAAGCAACTGGAATGGCCTGAAGAAGTTACGAATGCGACTCAGAACACCCATCCTCTTAGAAGCTTGTTTAGAAAGAGAAGTAATGTGATCTTTCCAGGAAAAATAACGAGAAAAAATACACCAATAATATTAAAAACAGATGAAGGTTTGAGTTGTTTGTTTTCTAAGAAAGTATCATAGTTGTGTGGAAAATTGTGTCGAGTGGTAAGATGGAGAAACTAAGTTTTTGAGGAATTGAAAACAACCATGTTTTCTCTGCCCTAAATAGAAATACGTGAAAGATCAGAGGTTAGTCGCTCCAATGCTACCCTTCTCGAGTCTATTAACTGCTGTTGGGAGGGACGTCTTTCAAACTGAAAGAAGTAATGAAGGATGGATTCATCAGCATAGGAGTGAATTGGAGATGAGGTAATAGAGAGAAGGCTATTAGCGAAAATTAGGAAAAGTTTTGGGACCCTATCGAAGGCATTCGATTTCCAGCGCGACAGCAAAAGATTCACCGACATGCCGAAGAGCGGATTACCAAGTGTCAGAGAGAAGGGAAAGAAGATCACCATTAGAGCGTTGCTTACGAAAGCCATACTGTCGATCGGAGATATGATTACAAGAACTGAGATGTTTCCAAATCTTCCTGTTAAGAATGAATTCGAAAAGTTTAGAAAGAACGGAAGTCAAAGAAATGGGACGATAGTTGGAATGTTGAGAGCATACGTTTCCAACAAGAAGTAAAAGTTGAAGTAGAAAGACAAAGACGAAATAGTTTACCATGGCAGAGCGCAAGCTCGGAAGCACAAGTTTTGAGAACCACAGGAGGAATTTCATCGGGACCATACGTCTTCTTAGTATTAAGTTCAGAGAGAGCAGAAGTAATGTTTTTAGAAGAAATTCTAATTTTAGGCATAATTGAGTTAGAGGGGGTTGAAGGAGGAGGAGGAATAACTCCGGAATCGTCTAAGGTTGAATTAGAGGCAAAAGTTTGAGCGAAAAATTTTGCTTTAGAAGAGGGTAACACACCATCAGCAGTTGTACCATCGGAAGATACTAAATAAGGGAAAGACGAAAAAGCAAAGTTAGAGTTGACATGGTTTGAAAAATGCCAAAAAGTGCGTGAGGAAGAGGAACCAGAAAGAATATTGCATTTTCTAAGGAAAAAAAGATTTTTTGGTGTTACGAAAGATAGATTTTGCACGATTTCGGGATGAAGTATAAATTAGTGAATTTCTGGTGATTGAAAACGAATGTAATCACTAAAGGCAACATCCATTGGATTAATAACACGAGAATAAGCAGAGTTAAACCAAGTTTTGTTAGGTTTAGGAGAAAGGAAAGGAAATGGAATGTACACCTCCATGCCAGAGAGAATCACCTTGGTAATGCATTCTGCACACTCCGAGGAACACCTCCCATGGAAGTAATAATCATTCCACGGAAAATCAAAGAAGTACGACCGCATGTTTGACCAGCATGCGACACCGAAGTGCCATAAACGTTTCCTTTTAATAGAAGGGGTCTTTCCTGCGGAAGTCTTGAATAGATAAAAGAGGATACAGAGATAAGAAGGTGATCTGAGGGACCAGGAGGAGGAGAGAGTTTAACAATATAAGATGAATGATTAGAAGCTAGAAAAAGGTCTAGAATGTTGGGTTCATCTCCAAGACGATCAGGGATACGAGTAGGGAGCTTCACCAACTGCTCGAGGTCGTATTGGATAGCGAAATGGAAGGCACGTTCACCAGCTGTTTCATGAGAACTAGAAGAAAGCCATTGGCTGGGCTGAACATTGAAATCACCTAATATGATAATTTCAGAGAAAGGAGAAGAGAGAAAATGTGTTTTATTTTTTAGTTTAGATGATAGTCAGTAGAATTAGGAGACAAATAAACAGAACAAATGAATTTAGTCGTAGAATGGCAAGAGAGCCTAAGCCACAAGGGGGAAAATTCGGAAGACTCCAGATTAGAAACACGAGAGCAAAAAGCATCGTTGCGCACGTATACGCAACAACCACTTTTGGCTGAAAATTGAGGATAGAGACAATAAGAGGAAACAGAAAAGGGTTTTCTATCAGAACGCTCAAACATCTGAGTTTCTATCAAGAATAAGATTTGAGGTCTAGAAGGAGAGAGGTGATGTTCAACAAAGTGGAAAGTTGGATTGAAGACCGCGAATGTTGCAAATATTAATGAAAAATACAGACCGTGATCTGGAACACCCGGCTGCGAATTCATTGGTGGCACCAACCCCATCACCGGAGGCCACCAAACTTGCATATATATATATATATATATATATATATATATATATATATATATATATATATATATATATATATATATATATATATATATATATATATATATATATATATATATATATATATATATATATATATATATATATATATATATATATATATATATATATATATATATATATATATATATATATATATATATATATATATATATATATATATATATATATATATATATATATATATATATATATATATATATATATATATATATATATATATATATATATATATATATATATATATATATATATATATATATATATATATATATATATATATATAAAAGGTGAGTGGACGGAACGCACACAAACTACGGGAATGTATTCTACACATAAATGTATGACTAAAAAACTCAAAGATTGTAATTCCATTTTTATTTCTTGTCGAAAGTTCCAAATGTTCAAAGGTTCCACCATGGACCTCTATATATTTTCTGACTCGTCTTTGAATAGCACTCTTTTTACGGCGAATTAGTGCACCTTAATTCTCTACCTTTCTTTTGTATCTGCATACCTCACTTTTCAAACAGCCACCATAAATAAATATCCAATGGTGAGGTCTGGAGACTTTGGCCACTAACTAATAGGCCCACCTCAACCAATCCATCTTTTTAGAAAGTTCCATTTAAATAATGAGTGACCTGGCGAGGAATATCTTGCTGAAAATACATAATATTTCCTTTGTTTAAATTTTGCAAAAATTCCAAACAACGTTCTCCTGTTAGGCGATTCTCAATAAATAAAGGACCAATTAAGTGACAATAGATAATCCAACACTACACGTCAATTAAAAAAAGGAAGCCGAAAATTTATTCCGACTATTTCGTGTGTATTCTTCTCATCCAATCATGGATGAGCGTTGCAAGTATTTTCGACTGAATTACAAATGAAAATTGTTTCATCAGTAAAAAGTATGTATCGAACCAAATGACGATTAACGATAATCTATCAACAAAATTGCATGCGTCTAGCAGTCTCCTGTAGACGGTATGAACATAAGTCTTTTTCGTAAAATTTTAAGTTGAGCGACAATTTTTCGTGAGCTAGCCGTAGGGCTCTGTTTCACTAAATACAGAATGCCTTCCTTTTTACATTTACATCTTTTCTACGGTCACGTTCAGATGTGATGTGCGTATTGAAAAGTCCACCGGTCTCACACAATACGTAGAAAGTTTTGATAAATACGTTTTTATCCGGAATTCTACTATGCGGAATCCGTTGAAGATTCTCTTCAAGCGCAGCTGTGGCATCCTCATTACAAAAATTATAAACAAACATCATATTCTCATATTCCAGATTTGAATAGATATATGGCAGTGAATATCACTTTTGTCACTGTTATCACAGAATAATTCACAACTGACAGGTGATTAGTTGACAAATAATAATTTTTATGTGCTGTTTACTATGTGCTAGTCTATTTGATTCATTATTTAAACAAACCTTTTGAAGGCTTTCTCCGGAAACAATGAAAAATCAGATTAAAACTTTTCGTTTTTAAAGCATTACTATATATTCATGTGTAGAATACATTCCCGGATGCTGATTCTTCCACACTCACTTCTATATAATATATATATATATATATATATATATATATAATATATATATATATATATATATATATATATATATATATATATATATATATATAATATATATATATATATATATTATTTGTTCATGTATGTATATGTGTATGGTTAATCAAAAGATACATAGAACTAATTTATTTTTTACCTCATTTCTGATTGTTATGTTGCACCATTTTACTAAAACATTCAGACAAAAAATAAAAAAAATAAAAAATAAAAAATAATATATTTTAAAAGAAGTAATATTTCTGGATTTTCCATTTCGTATCGTACCGAGGGAATGGATTTTTTTAAACATTTTTTTAACGATTTTATCTTTCTTAAACCTTGGAGAGCTTGGTCTCTATGCAGATACTTATATATGCTTATATATGCTTATATATATATATATATATATATATATATATATATATATATATATATATATATATATATATATATATATATATATATATATATATATATATATATATATATATATATGAGTAAGATGTAAATTTGTGGGAAAAGGGTCTTGCATAAGAAATATGATTAAGAGTGAAGAATGAAAATAAGTAACTTAAATGAATAAAAGCTTTGGAAAAGTGTTCACTCACTTCTTAGGGCTTAGAGATTGGAATGAAAATATTTGAATGATTTTGCTTAATAAATAAATGTTCAACATCTTTGACTTAAGAGTGAGTGAAAAGGGCAAAATATTTCGAACAGTTTAAAACCATTAAATTTTTTAAAAATGATTAGGTATTAATTACTCTTTGATGAAATTATCTAAATTTAAAATACATTATTCCTCCCCCCTCCCCCCCAAAAAAAATGATAGTTTGCTTAAACGAAAATGTGAAAAAGTTTTCAGAAAATTTCTCTGGAAATACCGACGATAAAAAAAAACAGAACTGAAAGACAAATGGTCAAATATTTATTCCAGGAGAGAGACAGGATGAGTAAAGATTCTTGCCTATTTTTAGGAAAAAGATGTCAACGAGAAGGATATATCACTAAATGTTATCAACTACTCTTTATATAATTAAATTGTTGTTACTTTTTAACTATATATATATATATATATATATATATATATATATATATATATATATATATATATATATATATATATATATATATATATATATATATATATATATATATATATATATATATATATTATAAAATGTCTTAAAATTATGTAGATCGGAAAAAGATTTTTTTGTCAAAATTTGAAACTTTATAAAAAGTTGAATTAATTATTAATAAAAAAGTCCAATGAGTGAATGAACTCAAAGTTCTTAAATGGTCAAAAAGGAACGAACAAAATAATTAGTTTTAATTAAAGAAATATTTTTTGACAGAAATTACCCATTCCTCTACACAAGTAGACAAAAAAAACACACTCTCACAAATACTCTCACTATATACAAAGTAAAAGTATTACTATACTGTAAAGTATTATGAAATAAAAGTATATGTATATATATATATATATATATATATATATATATATATATATATATATATATATATATATATATATAATATATATATATATATATATATATATATATATATATATATATATATATATTATATATATATATATATTGGATCTTTAAAACTATATCTACCACAGCCGATTGTAACGAAATTTACAATATTGTAGAACATGACCCCCCCAAAAAAAGATAAAAAAATAAATAAATAAATAAAATATTTAAAAAGTCAAGAAACGAAAGGGAAATAAGTTACCGAGTTTTAAAAATTGAAAAAAGTAGCAAAAAACCCTGAAATGTAGCCAGTGTGGCGAAAGTATATTTTATAAATCTTATATATGGTTCATATCTTTTCCCTTCATTTTTTTCCAAACAAACTAGTTCAGCTTAACCTAACCTTGATTTAAAGGGTAAATGTAGACCTAACGGTCAACAAATAAGCCTAACGGCCAGCAAATATACATATAAAAATAAGTTTATTGCGACAAAAAATTTGCAAAATAAATAAATAAATAAAAGTTGGGTATAAAAAAATTGAACTTTTTTCAACTATGAGGCAATAAAATATTTAACTTTGTAAAGTTGGTAGTTCTATTATTTGTATGAAAAGAGAATAAACTAAAGAAATTTTTTTCCTAATAAAACCTTTTTTTTCTGAGCTTCACCTTTCTCTTTATTTAGATTTAACAATTTATTATATCTAACAAACCTTGACTTTAAAAGTAAATGTACGCTAATGGCCAGCAAATAGACCTAACCTAAGCATATACTACTGTTAATGAAATATATAAATAAATAAATGCAAAGCTTTTACGTCGAAATAAACGAAAAATAAAAATTAAAGGTTATAAAAAATTCAAATTCATATTATTCTTTACCTAATTATCAGATAAAATTACCAACCATTTCGATAATAATTTTTTTATTTCCCCCTAGAATACCAAAGACCCAAAAAATTGCCACGTGTTGCAAAATAAACAATATACGCCCTAAAAAATGCCCAAATGAAAAATTGAATATAAAAAAATAGCCTGGTCTGGATATAATTAAAAAGATATATATATATATATATATATATATATATATATATATATATATATATATATATATATATATATATATATATATATATATATATATATATATATATATATATATATATATATATATATATATATATATATATATATATATATATATATATATATATATATATATATATATATATATATATATATATATATATATAATCGAGTTTTTAATAGAAATGTGAAGCTCCTTTTTACTTCCTCAAGTTAAAGAACGAGTGCCAAACAGCGGCCTCGAACAAGGCCAAAACTTTCTTCTGATCAGAATGTGGAAAACTAATAAGATATAATCTTAAAAATAATGAAAATAAAATTTTAAATAAACTCGAACATTTACTTCAATTATTATTATTATTATTATTATTATTATTATTATTATTATTATTATTATTATTATTATTATTATTATTATTATTATTATCATTATTATATATTATTATTATTATTATTATTATTATTATTATTATTATTATTATTATTATTATTATTATTATTATTATTATTATTATTATTATTATTTTTATTATTAAAGATTTAATTTATGAGACGGTCTTCCTTCTAGATGCTCGACTAAATTATTTTCCTTATTTTGCTATTTTTAGTTTACAGTTGATAAAAGTCATTAAAAAAATTATTTTTTAAACATTAAATTCAAGTTTATTGGAGAATATTCTTTAAGGTTTTTTCAAGTTAAGAAGAAATTTGTGTAAAGGAAGCAAAACTCGCCTCGGGGCCTTTTTGAGCATTCGAAAAATTAGCAAAATTTTTCATCTATATATTACCAAGGAAATTCACTTACACATCTACAAATATACACCATTTTACTAAAATTTGATCATGTATAAGCTTGTATTCACACACACAAAAATAAATGTGTGTATGTATAGGAAAATTTCCATGTTCTTTTATGTTGTATATTAACAAACATGTATGAATGTAAATGTGTTGTACTAAAATGTATATGCATTAATTGTATGTATGTATGTATGTATGCATGTATGTATGTATGTATGTATGTATGTATGTATGTATGTATGTATGTATGTAAATGGAAAAGTGTGTAAATTACAGTTTTGTTAAAATGACGAAGTTAAATTGCTTTCTTCATGCAATGAGAAACGGATAATTCGAACCTTATGTCAGAATTAATGCAATACTTTGCAATAGTAATACACGCGATGGCAAATTCTACGTACATGTATAAGAACGAACATCAAATAAACGCACATGAGTGAACTGATGACATATTGTCATTTTTTTTTTTTTTTTTTTAGTGAGCTAAGTTATAATCAAAAATAAATTATAACGAAAGTTCATTTTGTGATGAAAAGTAATGTAGATATTATATTATTATTATTATTATTATTATTATTATTATTATTATTATTATTATTATTATTATTATTATATATTATTATTATTATTATTATTATTATTATTATTATTATTATATTATTATTATTATTATTATTATTATTATTATTATTATTATTATTATATTATATTATTATTATTATTATTATTATTATTATTATTATTATTATTTATTATTATTATTATTATTATTATTATTATTATTATTATTATTATTATTATTATTATTATTATTATTATTATTATTATTATTATTATTATTATTATTATTATTATTATTATTATTATTATTATTATTATTATTATTATTATTATTATTATTATTATTATTATTAAATATTAAAATTATCTTATTTTTTTAATTAACTAACTTACTATTAAATTCGAATCTTTATAAATTGCACACATGTACACACACACCCTATATATATATATATATATATATATATATATATATATATATATATATATATATATATATATATATATATATATATATATATATATATATATATATATATATATATATATATATATATATATATATATATAGATAGATAGATAGATAGATAGATAGATAGATAGATAGATAGATAGTTAGGTATTATTAAGGTATTTGTGGTAGGATTTATTTTATTAATTTTTTTTAATATAATTAAATAAATATGAACTTGACTATTTTAATTGGAATTATTCGTCTAAAAATTCGTCTCCAAAAGGAAGAAGTTAATTGTTTTTAAGGAAAAATCTTCAATTATGGTGGACGAGACAACTTCTTCTTCTTCTTCTTCTTCTTCTTCTTCTTCTTCTTCTTCTTCTTCTTCTTCTTCTTCTTCTTCTTCTTCTTCTTCTTCTTCTTCTTCTTCCTCAAAACCAATTTTTAAAAAAAGTTTCAAAATATTACCAAAACTTTATCTATTTTATTTCCGCATTTTCATAATACATAAATATTATTTGATTATAAATAATTATCTACTTCAAATTTATGACGTAATTCCCAAATTATCTATATATATATATATATATATATATATATATATATATATATATATATATATATATATATATATATATATATATATATATATATATATATATATATATATATATATATATATATATATATATATATATATATATATATATATATATATATATATATATATATATATATATATATATATATATATATATATATATATATATATATATATATATATATATATATATATATATATATATATATATATATATATATATATATATATATATATATATATATATATATATATATATATATATATATATATATATATATATATATATATATATATATATATATATCCCGAAAATAATTTTACCTTTTTTTTAAAAACTAAAAAACAAAAATAATTAATGATACATAATGATGACCTTGCGTAATTCTATTTTTAGAGGAGCTCTAAAACTGGGAAAGAGCATAACTTTTCCGGTCACGATACTCAAATTATTATTATTAATATATATTATTATTATTGTTATTATTATTATTATTATTATTATTATTATTATTATTATTATTATTATTATTATTATTATTATTATTATTATTATTATTATTATTATTATTATTTATTATTATTTATTATTATTATTATTATTATTATTATTTTTTATTGTTATTTTATTATTATTATTATTATATTATTATTATTATTATTATTTATTATTTTTATTATATTTTTTTTGATTTTTTTTTTTTTTTTTTTTTTTTTTTTTTTTTTTTTTTTTTTTTTTTTTTTTTTTTTTTTTTTTTAAAAATATTATCTTGAAATAATTATTTAAAAAAATACAAGGAAACGATTTTTTTTTCATAAATTCCAAGTTCAAAAATTTGGTAGCATTATTTTTACATGTTTTCATCAATTTTTTTCTGACATTTTCAGCATTCCTTCCAACCCCCAAACTCCGAACCTCCGTCCGACCTTCTGTGTTTGACGCTCGGGGGAATAATAAATTGTAAAAGGAATTTTCTCAAACTTTTTCTTCCTTATTTTAAATTACTTCTGGAAATACGAAGAGAAAAAACAGTAATCAAATCTGGATGATTATTTTGATTTTGTGATTTATCAAAATGATTCCATTGTTTAATCATCAATTGTGCCTTTTTTTTATATATTTTGAAGAGAATGATTCTAATTTCAGTGTTTTATGAAAGATCTTTACGAGTGACTTCAAAAGCGTTTTGTGTTTCTTCATTTTATGTCCTTTATCAGAATGCTCCAAATGTTCTTTCTTCATCATTAGTCAAGCTTGAAAACTTTCTTTGATGTCGTAAATAATATTACTGCAGATTTGCTGCAGAAAAATTTCCACTGGAATTCATGAAGATTTCTGAAGATTTTTTTTAAATTCCTCGAATGTATTTGAAATACTAAATATTTTCTTCTTTTTGTTAAATTTTAACCACCATTTTGTTTTATTTTCGTTTAGAAAAAGAATTTTGAAAATTTCCGCCCAAATGAATTGCAGAAAATAAAAAATATATTTAAAATATTTTTAAGTGAAACAAATATGTGAAAATAAAAATAAAATAAAAAAAGTATATATATATATATATATATATATATATATATATATATATATATATATATATATATATATATATATATATATATATATATATATATATATATATATATATATATATATATATATATATATATATATATATATATATATATATATATATATATATATATATATATATATATATATATATATATATATATATATATATATATATATATATATATATATATATATATATATATATATATATATATATATATATATATATATATATATATATATATATATATATATATATATATATATATATATATATATAATATATATATATATATATATATATATATATATATATATATATATATATATATATATATATATATATATATATATATATATATATATGTGTATATGCATGTGTGTGTGTGTTTTTCTGTGTGAGTGTATGAACATGTCTTTGTAGATAAATTAGACAGCAACAAAGATGATGAATATCAATTTCTCGTCAGCCATTACCGAGGTTATTTATATTTTGTTTGTAGTTACAAAAAATGTTAACTTTTTTATTTATTTATATTTTTAAATGGTGATATAGTTTTCTTTCCCATTTCAATTTGCTTTCCTTAAATCATTTATCTTTTACTCTTGTTCGATGTTACTTCGTGTCAATGACGATTTCCGTTCGACTTTTGCCTTCCTATTCTTTGTTTTGTGACATGGACAATATTTCCTTGTAGTTGTCTTCAACCACTCAAAATCTACCCCCTCATCAATGCTACTTCTTCACATCTACCCTTCACTAATGTCACTTCTTCACATCTACCCTTCACAAATGCCACTTCTTCACATCTACACCTGAATAATGCTGCCAAACCTTTTTTCCTTTCTTTTTAAGGAATGGTTGCTTCTTTCTATCGATTCTCCCTTGACACAGATTCGATTTTAGTTT
>SEYY01005734.1:2500-32500 GCA_009176605.1 Armadillidium nasatum | reverse complement strand
ATGTGTACTGAATTAAAGAAATAGAGACATGAAATGAAAATTATATGATATAATAGTAAGTAAATGTTGTAATAAAATCCAAATTATGGTATTGATTTATTATGTAATATGAATTTTTATTATAAATACATTAAGTATTGTTATAAAATGACGTTCTAGATATTAAACAATTGGAACAGGTATGATAAGCACATGGTTTTACGGAAAATGTAAATGAGGCTGACCAAAAACATGAAATATAAGGATTTGTAGGGTTACGTAGTGACCAGTCACATGGTTATGGCTTCATAGGCACATGGTCTCCTTTAAAACTTTGGTTATAGTGAGTTAAAGTAAATAAGTATGTAAACGTAGTGAGTCAAAAACATGAAATCTCAGGAATTGCTTGAAAAAAATACAACCAACCACGTAATAGTAAAATAATTAAAAAAAATTTTGTGTTAACTTTCAGTAAATATAAAAAGCATGTTAAAATCGGGAAAAATAGATTCAATGACGTTGTTACTTAGTTGAGAAAAATGAAATAATTCCACGGTTTATAATTCAGGTTAGGACTTGAAAGCAATACGTTCAAAGAAAAGGTATGACGTCACATGAATTTATGGTTCATTTTATAACCTCGGAAATTAAATCTTATTTAAATGGAGAATACATGTGATGATACAAACATAAATTCATATGAATATAATAACTCGAATACATAGTAATAAAGAAAATGTATGACGTCACAATATTTACATTCGTATTGGAAAATATGTTGATGATGATAGGTATAATGATAAAAAGTTTAGTGAGCTATGGTGAATTAAGATATATTTTGAAAGAATTAGTTAAGAAAAGTATATAAGGTTCTATAAATTACACGTTAGAGAGATGATGAAATGTGTTTGATCATGTCGAAGTGATAAAAGTTTGGCAGTATATGGAGATTAAGGTAAATGACGGGATGATTATGTAATGAAATACATTTCAATATCTATAAATTATGTATTGGAGAGCTGTCAGTGTGTCTTTGATCACGTTTTAATGATAAAAAATTTAGTGAACCATGGGGAGTTAAGATATATTTTGGGAGGATTAGATAAGAAATGTATGTAAGGATCTATAAATTACATGATAGAGAGATGATGATTTGTGTTCGACCTTGTCTAAATGTTAAAAGTCAGGTAGTATATGGAGATTAATTTATATGTTGGAGGGTGGGATTAGGGTATGAATTGTATGTTAAGTTATATAAATTGTGTATTTGAGAGAAAACAGTATATCTTTGATCAATTCTTTGCGAAAATTTAAGTTGAATGTAAAGAATTAAGTTAAATGTCTATGAGTTTATGCTGAATATTAATGTAAAGATCTATAATTTGTATGCTAGACAGATGATGGAATGACTCTGCTCATGTCTTAGTGATAAAGTTAAGTTAACCTTGGAGAATCAAATTAAGTGCTGAATAGTTTCGAGGGGAAAAATAAATGGAAAGTTTTATGACTTGCGTACCAGATAGATACGAGGATGGCTTTGTTTGTACATTCAGTACAAAAGTTAGATTAAATACAGAGATTTAAATTATATGTTGAAGGGATTAGAGTGTGAAGCGCATATAAAGGTTCAATAAATGCTGTGTTAGAGGGAAATAGGCGCATCTTTGATCAAGTTTTAATGATAGAAAGTCAAATGGGTTATTACGTAATAAGATATATGATGAAAGATTTAGATAAGAAATGTATTGGAGCCTCTATAAACTAAATGTTAGAGAGATGATGACATCAGTTCGAACTTGTGAAAGTGTTTAAAGTAAGGTAGTATGTAGTACTTAAGTCACATCTTGGAGGGCTTAGGGTATGAAATGTATGTCAAGTTCTATAAATTGTGGGCTAATAGAGATGTCGGAATATCTTTGACCATACCTATGCGAAAAAATATAAGTTGACTATGAAGAATTTAAGTTAAATGGTTATGAGTTTGTGTTGAATGTTAATATAAAGTAGTGCAATTTGTATGCTAGATAGAAGATGCCATGTCTTTGTTCATGTTTTAATGATAAAGTTGAATTAACTGTGGAGAATCAAATTAAATGTTGAATAGTTTTGAGGTGAATAGTGAATGAAAAGTTCTATAACTTGCGTACCAGAAAAATACTAGCATTACTTTGTTCATACAATAAATACAAAAGGTAGGTTAAATACAGGGATTTGTTATATATTGATGAGGCTTACGGTAAATATATATGTAATTAAATAAAATATAAGTTAAAGAGATGGCTGTATGTCTTTGATCATGCTTTATTGATAAAAAGTTTAGCGTACTATGATGAATTAAGATATACATTGAAAGAAGTAGATAAGAAATACATGCAATTTCTTATAAATTGTATGTTGGAGAGTGGATAACATGTGTTTGGTTATTTCGAAGTATTAAAAGTAAGACTTTAAGGAGATTAAGATTTTGGTTGAAGGGTATAGGGAATGAAATGTGCGCCATAGAGTTGTCTTTGATCATGCATACGTGTTAAAAAGTTAGATTGTATATTGAGTCTTAAAGTAAATGTTGTGGAACTTAGGGTTAGAAATATATATATGAAAGATCAATTAATTATATATTATATGGGTGACCATGGAGATTCAAATTATATATTGAATAGTTTGGTTGAACAATGAGTGTTAAATTCTGTAATTTGTATGTCAGATAGATGCTAACATGCTTTTGCTCATTCATTTGTGATAAAAGATAGTTTAAATGTTTAGATGTATGACGCATGCTGCGATACTTAGAGCAGAAAACTAAACAGTTTCTATGTTAAGTGTTGTAGAAATGTCTGAATGCAGTGAGAGAGCATGAATACAGTGTAAATAAAGACTTTCAGTTCGCGTTAGGGAGATATTTTGTGAGACAAATATATTTAGAGGGGCGGTTAATAGCTTTAAATGAGTGTGATGTGTTTGTTAGAAGTAATATACATGAATTTTGCTTTGATATGTCAAGTATAACAGTGTGTGCAATGTTAAAATTTTAAACTAACTGGTCTTAATAGGTTACAATTGCTGTGTATGAAAACAAATGTGAATGTGAGTGAGTAAGTGTATCTGCCCATGACTGAGTCCTTATACGTATTACGTACTTTACTACGGGCATGAGCGAAGAAGTAGAAAAAATTCAAAATCATGCCATTAAGATAACGGATGGAGTTGGTTACCATGACAATTTCATGAATACGGGTAGCACAGTGATGTCTTCGATGTAGTTATGTGTGAGTGTGTGAGAATAAGAACGTGGTAAAGATTGTATTTGGTAAGAACAACAACAACAAAATAAAATAAAAAACAATAAAAAAGAAAAAAGAAAAAGAAGAATAAAAATATGAAAATAAAAATAAAAATGAAAAAATAAAAATAAAAATAAAAATAAAAAAATAAAAAATAAAAAATAAATAATTATAAAAAAATAATTTATTTAAAAAAAAGAAAAAAAGAAAAAGATAAAGAAAAATAAAACAAAAAATTGTTTTTTAAAAATAAAAAAGAAAAAACAAAAAATATAAAAAATAAAAACAAAACTTGAAATAAACAAAATACTTACACTCAAAAATTTAAAAACTTATAAAATAAAAATAAAAAACAATAAAATTTCAAATGAAACATTAAATGAATAAAGATTACAGATGAATTTTTGTTTAAGCAATGAATTACTTACTAGAAGAAGCAATGAGTTGCTATATTAACTTCTTAAATCAACGCCACATGTATGAAACATACTATCACATGTTTATAATATTTTTTATATGAAATAAAGTAGCTGTTATATTTATGATGTCATAGAATGAAACTACATTTCTGAAAAATAGTTTCAGATAAGTTAGCGGATGTTTATAATGAATGATTGTAAGTCATAAATGAATGAAAAGTGAGGGATTGAAACTTAAAAAGGAGAAAAGAGGTAGCTCATGAAGCAACTGAGGATCTGGATATGTGAAAATACAAAGGCTGAGAAGATCAAAAGTGAAGGTATAGGGATCTTAAAACGGAAAATGCTTGAGTACGCGAAGATGATGAAGTTGGAATGTAGAAAAGGAAAGGTATGGCGATCTTAAAATGGTAAAAGGTAGGAATCGTGAAAAGGAAGAAAAGTTTGTTAAGAAAAATAGCTAAGGTTGGCAACCTGAAAAATATTGAGTGGCTGGATATAAGTTTTTTTTTGTTGTGTGTGTGTGTGTGTATATGTGTGTGTGAATGATTGAGTGAATGTATAATAATATATGTATTTGGGTATTTGTACATGAGTGTGAGCGAATGTAGGTATATATGTATGTGTTTGAGTGAATGTGTCTGTGTACGTGATTGTATATGTATTTGAGAATATGTATGTCAGTGTGAGTTCATGTGTGTGTATATATATGTAATTGAGTTTATGTGTCTATGTATGTGTGCATGATGTTTTGGTATTGCATGTATATGTATGAATATACTTTAATGTATTACATTAAAAAAAATTAAGAAAATCTGGGTAAAAGAGGATAATAACATTATTTTAGTTACTGCTTTGTGAAGAAAACGGATGTTAGTTTAGAATATATTAAATAATATGGAATAATAATATGTGTATGGTGAAATAAAATGTAAATACAAAGAATGCTATATGTTTTAAAATGAAATCAATAAATGTTGGGTAAAACGGGACTTTAGAAATTTGTAAAATTGATGTACATGGTGTACATGAGATTATTCGAGTATTGTATGCATGTAGTTTAATGTATTGCGTTATAAAAAAAGTAAGAAAATATGAATAGAAAAGGGAAATTACAAATTATTTTAGTTATAGCTATGTAAAGAAAGCTGGTATTAGTTTAGAATATATTAGATAATATAGAATAATAATACACGTATAGTGAAATAAAATGTAAATGCAAAGAATGTACAGTGGAATAAAATGGAATAAATAAATGTTGGTAAAATGGAAATTTAGAAATTTTTAAAATTAATGTACATGACTTAAAAGAACATTTTTGCTTTTGTGTTAGAAAGATCTCGTGGTCTAGTGGATAACGTCATGGAAATCCATTCCTAGGTTGGTCGTTCGAACCTACTTCCGTCAAAATTTGAAGATTGGGTTTTTTGACGAAAATCGATGCAAAGAATATATGAGAGAAAATCTACGGAGATGAAAACCATGTTTTCAGAAAATCCAAGACGCACACCCTTTCAAGGAACCTCAAGAGTTCCGAAACCATTCTACGAGGGGGACTTCGTTCCCTCCTCTTCAGGAACTTCCGTATTCCGAAAGACCTTAAAGTAACCCATCAGGAACCTGGAAAAAGCCATAGACGGTTCCGGATGTAACAGTGGCTCTGGTTCGAATCCCAAGTGAATCGTTTCTGTGGAATTCCGTTCTAAAACCCGTCAAAAAGGGCTCAGGAAAGAGCTTGAGGGCGAAATCCTTTCTAATTCCGTTCAAAATGCCTCAGGAAAGAGTATGAGTCCCTGGGATATGAATTACATACACATACACCAGAACTAACGTCCCCACATTCTGGCCGTTGATCTCGCCACACATACTACTACTATATATATATATATATTATTTTTTTTATTTTATTTTACCCTTCACCCTTCCCACTCGCGTGGGGTGGTGCCCGTCACAGTTCGCTTACACCCACACATCTACACTCTATCTCCCCTCCCCCTCACCACTGCCCTCCATCTCACTCTGTCCTCCGCAACTCTCCTACCTTCGTCCACATTCAAACCTCTCCCCCCCAATATCTCCCTCACCCCATCCATCCACCTCATCCTCGGCCTTCCCCTCCCCCTTCCACCCTCTACCTCGGATCTCATGACTCTACCCACCATCCTATTCTCATCCATTCTGCACATATGTCCAAACCATCTTAATACACCCTCTTCCGCTCTGCCCACTATTCCCCTCTTCCATCCGCACATCTCTCTTATTCTTTCATTCCTGATTCTATCTACCCTCCTTAACCCACATATAGCCCTCAATCCTTTCATTTCAAAAACTTCTAATCTTTTCCTAATCTGAGCATTCATCACCCATGTTTCGCACCCATACATTGCAGATGGCAGACACATATTCTCAAACATTCTTACCTTTATTTCCTTTGATATTCTCCCCTTCTTCCATACTTCCCTCAGTCCCCCATCACTTTCATTCCTTCCGTCACTCTATTCTTTATTTCCCCATCCATTCCCCCTTTCCCCTCCACAAGCATTCCCAGATATTTAAACTCTTCCACCTCCTCAAATTTCACTCCCCCCACCTCAACACCTTCCCATTCCTCCCCTCTTATTGCCTCATCCCCGCCCCCAATCCTCATCACTTTACTCTTTGCCGAGTTTACCCTTAATCCCTTTGACGCACACTCCCTCACAAAACTCTTTCACCAACATCCTCAACTTCTCCCCAGATTCTGCCACTAACACCGCATCATCCGCAAACAACAAGACATTTACCTCCCATTCCCCCTCTCCACTTCTCAACCTAATACCCTTCCCTTCCCTCTCCATCCCCCTAACAACGCCATCCATTAACACATTAAAGAGCCACGGAGACATAACACACCCCTGCCTCAAGCCAACTCCAACGTTAAACCAATCAGACAGTTCCCTCCTCACCCTCACCCTCGCTCTACAGTTTTCATAAAATGATTTAATTCCATTCAATAATCTACCTCTCACTCCCCCCTCCCTTAGAACCTCAAACAATTTCCTCCTACAAACTCTATCATACGCCTTTTCCAAATCCATGAAACATACATACCCAACTCTATCTTTCTCACGCAATTTCTCACCAATCATTCTCAATGTAAACACCTGATCCACACATCCCCTACCTTCTCTAAAACCTCCCTGTTCCTCCCCCACTCTCTCTCTTGTCAATTCTTTCACTTTCGCTACCAAAACTTTCCCATAAATTTTTCCTACTACACTCAGCAAGCTTATCCCCTATAATTCTTACACGCCATCTTATCCCCCTTCCCTTTATATATTGGCACTACACAAGCATCCTGCCACTCCTGAGGTACTTTTCCCTCTCCCCAACACACATTAAACATTCTTAATAACCAGTCAACTATCACTCCCCCTCCCACCCTTATCATCTCCCCATATATACCATCCATTCCTGCTGACTTTCCCATCTTCACCTTTCCCACAGCTACTCTCACTTCCTCTCTACTAATACTACCATCTTCTTCTAACAACATCCCCTCATTATTCTCCACTACTTCCTCGCCTCCCACCCCCTTCAACAAATCACTAAAGTGTCTCTTCCATCTCTCCCCCACCTCCCTCTCTCCTTGCACCACATCACCATCCTCCCCCTCACTCCTTCTACCCCCTCCTCTCTCCCTCTCCTCGCTTTATTTACCTCCTTCCAAAACATCTTACTCCTTTCCTTAAAATTCTCTGCCAACTTTCTACACCACTCCTCTCCCACTCTCCTTTTCGCTCTCTTCACCTCCCTCTTCACCTCCCTACACCTCTCCCTATACTCTTCCCAATCCCTACCCTCCCTCGTACTCAAATACTTGCAGTAAGCCTCCCTTTTAATCATATTTCCAATCTCTTCATTCCACCACTCACTCCCCTTTCTTCTACCATTACCATTTTACCTATATATATATATATATATTAATATATATATATAATATATTATATATATATATATATATATATATATATATATATATATATATAATATATTAAAATTGTTATATATATTTTTTTTTTACTTTCACCTTCATTATATAAATTTAGTGCAATAAATGATATACATTTATGGAATTTAGTGATACAATATTATCCATATTTGAAATTTTTTATAATTTATTTTATTAATAAACGTAGAAGAATATCTGAATTGTGCTTCACTTTGAACCCTAGTTAGCCGATCTTCTTTCAACATTGTTTAATTTTATTGGACGGTATGCAAAGTATTAAGAATAGATATTATTAATATTAATAATGATAATGGTAATAATAAAAAAAATTGACAGTAATAATGTATTGTAAAGTTAGGTAATTATAATAATAATAATAATAATAATAATAATAATATTAATAATAATAATAGTAATAATTAAGATCTATTTAAACATAGTTAATCACTTAATAATAAATGATAATTTTCAGTAACCATATGAGCATAAATAAAATTAAAAAGAAAGACATAAGGATTTTATTTATAGTAACTTTAATATATATATATATATATATATATATATTATATATATATATATATATATATATATATATATATATATATATATATATATATATATATATATATATATATATATATATTTAAAAATCTTGAAAAATTAAAATTCGTTTCCATAAAAATAAACAAAAATGTCAACACAGTGGAGTTTCGTGTGTAGGATGTAACGAGTAACGAGTAACGGAAAAACCCGTTATAATTTGTAAAAATGGGGTAGCGTTACCGTTACATCGTTACATTTTAAAACCCTTTGAAGCGTTACCGTTACTCGTTACATTTGTAACGCCCGTTACGTAACGCCGTTACATGTAACGCGTTACTGCCCACCTCTATATATATATATATATATATATATTATATATATATATATATATATATATATATATATATATATATATATATATATATATATATATAATATATATATATAAAACCCCCTACCGCCAGAATAAGAGAAGAGTGATTGCCTCACGTGCTTAGAGATGCTGTTAAGACCCCTCATACGAATCCTTGGAATAAACTACTTAGAAATTTCCCCTCCTCGAATAGAATTAGTGCCAATGTGGAGCAAACTTTTAAAAATTGAAAATGAACTCTACTTCAGGAGTGTTCTGTTCCCTTTTGTCTTTTGCCACTGTTTCTTCGGGACTTTGTTTCTTTCTTATTGGAAAAATATTTGTCCAAAATCAATTGCCTTTGCCTTAAATTCAGAAACTTCTCAAAATATTCCCAAATAACATAAAGTAAACGTGAAACTGACTTTCCCTTTACATTTGGTCTCCAGATCAAAATTTTATAGAATTTAATCTTTTTCAAATTGGGAATAATAATAATAATAATAATAATAATAATAATAATAATAATAATAATAATAATAATAATAATAATAATAATAATAATAAAAATAATAATAATCTAAAAATTATTAATTTTTATTTTATTTGTTGTTAAGTTGGAAACAAGTTGCAGCATGTTGCTTGAATTTCCGTAGCATTTGTTTTTCTTACCTTTTGCAGCTACACTGAAGGAGAAACGAAAAAAGGAAATGAAAAAAGTTTTTTTTTATATATAATTCTTACCTAAATATTAGGATTTTAAGATGTAGGCAAGAGTGTAAAGTTAGGACTAGCTTGTAAGAAGAGGGGCAGGGGTTGGAAATCGTCTTTTTAGCTGAGATAACTCGTAACTCAAATTATCCCTTTTAACATGAGAATGAAAAAACGTTTTAAAAATTTAGTTTAATTAAAAGGTGAATTTCTTTGATTGTATTACCTTATCATCTGATATAGAAATTACTCTGAGTTACGAGGTGTCGCTAGAAATATGGCCTGATTTTACCTAAATGATAATAATAAAAACATTATTTTTCCTATTTTCGGACTTACGAGGTATCACAGCCTAAGCAACGATATGTTCCTTTTAAATGAAGCTAAGGTAAAAGAGAGATGAATGATTTGAGGCCTTCAGTAGAATTGAATAAATGTTGAATGAGAAGTTCAAGGCTTGAGAAGATATTGCAATAATTATGAAAAAAGATTGATGATGATATGTGAATGAAGGTTAATTAATTTTTTAAAGTTTTCGTGGGTAAAAATAATATATATAACGAAATCGGAATATTTGTGAGTGTAAATGCACTTGCAGAAAAAGCAAAGAAAAACCGAAAGAATTTTTGTATAGTTTTAATATGAATGATAAAGTGAGCTATTAGATGATTTAATGCAACAGTAGAAGACAAGGAATAAAATTTGGAAAAACTGTTGGAACTGTGTGCTGCTAGAGAGATGATAAGAAAAATATTGATAAGTATGAGAAGTTTACACAAATAAACATAGATCAATGATTTGTCTGGAGATTATCCATTTCTTTGCAATATTTGTGCAAAACAATTGGAGAAAAATGTGAAGCTGGATGTGAACGTCTTGAAAAGGGCTGCATGGTTTATTAACATCTCTATTTGTAGAAGCAAAGGAAGATGTGAAAAAGAATGGAACCTGGTAGGGTTATGAAATATTAATCGGAAAATATACATTCTACTGTGTGATAATGAAGCTTCGTGATCTAATTACGAACGTATTAAGAAAAGAGATTAAAAATAATCTTTGCCAAATGTAAGTGATGGATATTACAGCAATACAACAAAATAACGGAGTTCAGTTTCAGATGGAAAGTATAAAAGTAGAAAGGAAATCTTTAGAATAAACGACAAAAATGTAGTGGAGAATGGGGAGAGTGTTTCAATCATCGTATCTTAGAGAAGTACGGAAAAAAGAGACTATGAAAGTAAAACTGGAATGGTTTGAATGTAATTTCATTCCAGCTGTTCTAAATGAATGTGAGATATATTAATTAAATACAAGGATGAAAAAAATGATTAAAGTTCTCTACATAAAATATTTGATAGATATATTATTTATGGGGGCGAAGTAAAGGGAGATAAAAAAAGAGTAATGTATAAGGGAGATACGTACTTTTAGAAGAGAAGAACAAAAGGGACTGAAATGTAAAGGTTATCTATTTAAAATGAATAATGATATATTGGCTAGGAAGCTATTAATGTTAGAGATGATAAGCAATAACAGAAATCATAAACCCAAATGTAGGTAGTAGATGAATTTAAAGAACTCTTAACAAGTAAAAAGTTAAGTATGAATGAAGTAAAAAAATAGTTGCAAAAAAAAAAAAAAAAAAAAATGATCAGAGGACAAAAAATAGTCCAAGGGATGTTCCTTCTTTCAGTGTTTATAATAATTTGAACAACTAAATAAAATACATTAATTGAAGGATCTAGATCGGTATAAACAGCATCCGACAGTTATATAGGAGACGTTAATCAGTATTTAATAATTAATAATAATAATAATAATAATAATAATAATAATAATAATAATAATAATAATAATAATAATAATAATAATAATAATAATAAAAAAAAAAAAAACAAGTAAAGAACAACAACAACAACAACAAAACCAAGAATAAAAATAAGAAGAACAAGAAGAACACGAAGTAGAAGAACAAGAACAAGAAGAAAAAGAAAAAGAACAACAACAACAATTATTATTATTATTATTATTATTATTATTATTATTATTATTATTATTATTATTATTATTATTATTCTGAAAAAGCAACGAAAATACTAGCACCACTATTACTACTACAGCAACAACAGCAATAACTACTACCATTACTTATTATAATAATAATAATAATAATAATAATTCTATGTCAATATCAACTTAAAAAAAAAAAAAAAAGTTTTTTTTTTTTTAAATTTGTTACAAAATTTCTCAGTAAGTAATTTTTTTATATTAAAAAGTGAAAATTTACGATCATATGTAGCAATATTTTTAAAACGTTTTAGCTAATTAATTAATAATAATAATAATAATAATAATAATAATAATAATAATATATAATAATAATAATAATAATAATAATAATAATAATAATAATATAATAATAATAATAATAATAATAATAATAATATTAAAATTTAATAATAATAATAATAATAATAATAATAATAATAATAATAATAATAATAATAATAATAATAATAATAATAATAATAACAATACTTCAAATTTTTGTTGGTCGAAATTTATTTGTTTTGAGTATAACTCCTCCGAATATTTTTCTTCAACATTTTAAAAAGGTTGTAACCGTTTAAAAATTTCTATTTTAGAATAAGAACACAAATAAAGCTTGGATAAAAAGAGATGTTTTGAAATCTTTGCAGATTGCGTTATATTCATTTCTAATCAAATATAAAACAAAAGTTTTTTCCTTCGTGGCACCTTCGTTTGAATTTCTTTCTTTCAAAGACACAACAGTTGTATGTTTCTAAATTTCTCCTGCAAAAAGATTTTTTAAGTTGAATGCGATATTTCGATAATTATTTACTCTTTTTATCTGGCAGCAACTAAAACTTATTTTGTGTATTTTGATCTAAAGTTTTTAAAATTTTTGCCTGTATTTATTAAAGGAAAAATAATTTTTTTTATTAACATAATTTCTTTCGTCCCTTCTGTAATTACAGCTTATCATCTCCAACACCGAAACCTTAAATAATTTATCATTATCCATTGTAGGTAGATGCCAGTAATACCTCAGTACCCTGCTTTCTCCTCTTTCCGCCAGACTCCTCTACTAACTTCAATACATTTCCATTATACTTACATTTCTTATCGTGTTTGCTCACTTCGCCACATGAATATCAAGCAAGTCTTTTACATAAAAAAAAACTTTGTTCAGTACTCGTGTCTTACAACTATGCAGAACAATGGGAATGAAAATATTTTTAAATAATTTCCTTTTTACTTTCTTAGCCGTTTCCTTTAATAATAATAATAATAATAATAATAATGATAATGATAATGATAATGATAATGATAATAATAATAATAATAATAATAATAATAATAATAATAATAATAATAATAATAATAATAATAATAATAATAATAATAATAATAATAATAATAATAATTTAATTACTTATTATAGTTATAAATTTATTATTATTATTACTATTATTATTGTAATATTATTATTATTATTATTATTATTATTATTATTATTATTATTATTATTATTATTATTATTAAAATTAACGACGCTCTGATGCCCATGTAGTTTCTATTTTTTACGTGGGTTTATGATGTCCTACCCTGAGGATCTTCATTAATATTCGGACAAAATTTCTATCAGTTAAAAACAAAAAAGTGCCTATATACAAGAAAGAACATTCACTATCCTCTCACAAATACCAGACACGCAGACTCCAATTACCATACTAACAAATTTACGAATCTTCTTGGCCATTCTTATTATGCCATTCGATTTATAGGTCGGCCAAAATCTCAGTCAAGGTCAGCACAGACCATTTTACCTTGCATCAGTTTGGTGTTCATATTTTTTATTCTGGTGCAGTTTTAAGCTTTTAAATAATTAAAGGATAATTTTTTAAAATATCAATTATTTTTAATATATAAAAAATAAAAAAAAAAAAAAAAAAAAAAAAAAAAAAAAAAAAAAAAAAAAAAAAAAAAAAAAAAAAAAAAAAAAAAAAAAAAAAAAAAAAAAAAAAAAAAAAAAAAAAAAAAAAAAAATATATATTTATATATATATATATTATATATATATATATATATATAATATATATATATATATATATATAAATATATATATATATATATATATATATATATATATATATATATATATATATATATATATATATATATATATTTTTTTTTTTTTTTTTTTTTTTTCACTATCACCTTTCCCACTTTCGTGGGTGGTGCCCGCCACAATTCCCTTACAATCATACCCATTCTTACCTTTCAACCCCTTTCACCACCGCCCTCCATCTCACTCTGTCCTCCGCAAGTCTTCTACTCTCTTCTAAACTCAAATTCCTTCCACCCAAAATCTCTCTCACTCCATCCATCCATCTCCACTTTGGCCTTCCCCTCCCCTACCACCATCCACCTCGGATCTAAGTACCTTGCCCACCATTCTGTCCTCATTCATTCTACACATATGTCCAAACCATTTTAGCACACCCTCCTCCGCTCTATCAACTATACCCTTCTTCCATTTACACATCTCCCTTATTCTTTCATTTCTAATCCTATCAATCCTTCTCAATTTACATATCGCTCTCAAACCTTCAATCTCAAAGACATTCAAACTTTTCCTCGCTCGAGCACTTATCATCCATGTTTCACAACCATACATTACAGAAGATAAACACATACATTCAAACATTCTTATCTTTATTTCTTTTGAAATGTTTCCTTTCTTCTATACTTCTCTTAGACCCCCCAACACTCTCATTCCCTCTACTACTCTATTCTTTATTTCTTTTTCCGTTCCACCCTTACCTTCCACCAACATTCCTAGGTATTTGAATTCATTCACCTCCTCAAGTTTCCTTCCCCCCACTTCTACACCTCCCCATCCTCCTTCCACATCTCTTCATTCCCACCTCCAATCCTCATAACCTAACTCTTCCCTGGATTGACTTTCAATCTCATATTTGCACATTTCCCCTCAAACTCTCTAACAAGTATTCTCAACTTTTCATCAGATTCTGCCACCAACACCGCATCATCGGCAAAAAGTAAAACATTCACATCCAATTCACCCTCCATATTATTCAACCTAATACCCTTCCCTTCTCTCTCCATTTCCCTAATTACAGTATCCATCAATAGATTAAATAGCCTTGGCGACATAACACACCCCTGTCTCAATCCCACTCCTATGATAAACCAGTCCGAAAGTTCTCTCTTCACCCTCACTCTTGATCTACAATTCGTATAAAAAGCTTTCACCCCCTTCAGTAATTTCCCTTTCAACCCCCTTTCCATTAATATTTCGAATAACTTTCTCCTGCATACTCTATCAAATGCTTTTTCTAAATTCAGAAAACATACATACCCCATTTTATTTTTTTCACGCAATTTCTCTGTAATCAATCTCAGTGTGAATACCTGGTCCACACATCCCCTACCCTCCCTAAAAACCCCTTGTTCCTCACCCATTCCCTCACTTGTCAATTCTTTAATTCTCCTCACTAACACCTTCGCATAAATTTTTCCAATCACGCTCAGCAGACTAATCCCCCTATAATTTTTACACACCATCTTATCACCTTTTCCTTTGTATATGGGTACAATGCATGAGTCCTGCCACTCCTGAGGTACTCTCCCTTCTCTCCAACACACATTAAACAATCTCACCAACCAGTCAATCAACTCTCTAGGTCCTTCTTTTATCATCTCTCCGTATATACCATCCATTCCTGCTGATTTTCCTTTCTTTACCTTTCTCACAGCTACTTCCACCTCCTCCTTACTAATATTTATCTCCTGATCTTCGATAACTGCTTCTCCATCATTTTCAACCCTTCCACCATTACTAAACTCTATCCCTTCGTTCAACAATCCACTAAAATACATTTTCCATCTTTCTCCAACATCCTTCTCTCCCTGTAATATTTCACCATCTTCCCCTTTCACTCCCTCTCCCCTCTCTTCCCCTCCTTTCCTCATCCTATTTACCTCTTTCCAAAACATTTTATTTCTTTCCTTAAAATTTTCTGCTAACTTTCTGGCCCATTCCTCTTCTACTCTTCTTTTTGCCCTCTTGACCTCTCTTTTCACCTCCCTACACCTCTCCCTATATTCCTCCCAATCCAGTGACTCCTTTGTACCCAGATACCTGTTAAAGGCGTCCTTCTTTCTTTTCACCATATTCTCCAAATCTTCATTCCACCATTCACTACCTTTCCTCCTTCCATTCCCTATTTTCTTCACCCCACACACACTTCTCGCAACCTCCATTAAAGCTATCTTCAATTTATTCCATTCCTCTTCAACATCCTCCACCTCACTCCTCAATACCTCTCTCCACTTCTCTCTTATTCCTCTTTTGTAATCATCTCTATTTTCCTCCTCTTCTAGCCTTTCTACCCGCACCACCTCTACCACCTTCTTTCTCACCTTTACTTCCTCCCAGCCTCCTTTAACCTTGACCCTCGCCACTACTAAGTAATGATCAGATATACCCATTGCTGCCTCCTCTTAATACATTTACATCCAATAATCTACTCCTTTCTTCCCATCTTACACATACCAAATCCAACAGTCCCTTCTCCCCATTCACCCCACTCACCCATGTATACTTGTGAATATCTTTCTTCATAAACCATGTATTACCAATCATCATTCTTCTTGCAGCACACATTCCAATTAATTCAGTCTCATTTTCATTCACACCTTCTACCCCAAAGGGTCCTACTATTCTTTTCACACTTCTATTACCCACCCTCGCATTCAGGTCTCCCAACAAACATATATGATCTCCATTATCAAATTTCCCCACACACTCACTCAGATTTTCCCAGAATGCCTCTCTCTCCCTTCCATTTGTTCCCACCACCGGTGCATAAGCACAAATAAAAACCCAATACTCCCTCCGTACCCTTAAACGTACCCAGGCTATTCTGGCTCCTATACTACCACTCCCCTTCACACAACTCCACCATACATCTTTCATAATTATTGCCACTCCCTCTCTTGCTCTAACCCTCTCATTTACACCGGCGTATATCCCTTTGTACATCCCAAATGATATTTCCCCTTTACCCTTCAATTTCGTTTCTGTCAATGCCAACACATCAAATCCCTTTTCCTTCATCACTATTCCCACTTCTTCTCGTTTCTCTTCTTTATTCACTCCTCTTACATTTAACGTTCCCACTTTCAGTATCTTAGTAGTTCCCCTTCTTTCAGCCATCGCTTTTGACTTCATTCACTCACTCACATATACGAAATATGACGCTTTATGGTAGGTTTCACTTCCTGAGGATATACTATCAATTCCTCGAGGAGGTCCCTACTACTATCTTATTTCACTTAAATTATTATAATACTTAAAAAAATATTAAATCTTAACTAAGAAAATCACTAATATACATAATTAAATATTAAATCTTAATAACTAATAATAAACTAATAAATATAAAAATATAACTCACTAAAAATATAAAACACTAAAATATAAAATATAAATCACTAAAAATATAAAACACTAACAATAAATACATACAAAAAATAATCTAAAAAATATAACAAAACAAAATAAAAATAAACACTAAAATATAAAATATAAATCACTAAAAATATAAAACACAAAAAATACATAAATACAAAAAATAATCTAAAAAATATAACAATATAACAATAGAACAATAAAATACAAAAAAAAAATTATCTAAAATATACACTTATTTTATATTAAATCACTTCAGTATATACTAACACTTAAAACGTTAACACTTTAACGAAAAATTTCTAAAATTAATAAATTCTTAGTTAGAATCTTAAATAAGCACTGTATTTTATATTTATAATCACTAAAACTTCACTAAATATAAAACAAAAAATATGCACTATAAAAAACAAAAAATAAAAATTTCTTATCTCCAGTTTATTTATTTAAAATAACCTTTTCAGTACTGCGAAGAACCATGTCCAAAAAAATTTTTAAACTAATTTCCTATATTATATATAATATTTTAGTTTCTTAAAAAGAAATAAAAATTAAACTTTTGTTGCTTCACTTAAGATTATTTAAAATAAATATTTTTTTTTTTTAAAACTTATTTTAAAAATTAACAATTTTCACAAAGTGAAGAGCAATGCTCAAAGTCTTCACCAATCGCCCACAACACTTAACACAACACAATAACAATTCACTGAAGCTCCTCTGAAGCCCTCTCAGACTCTCCCACTCAGAAAAGAAAATCACACTCTCCCTCTGAAAGTTTAGGACCTTTTAGATCTGTGTCTTCTTCTTCATATATATATATATATATATATATATATATATATATATATATATATATATATATATATATATATATATATATATATATATATATATATATATATATATATATATATATATATATATATATATATATATATATATATATATATATATATATATATATATATATATATATATATATATATATATATATATATATATATATATATATATATATATATATATATATATATATATATATATATATATATATATATATATATATATATATATATATATATATATATATATATATATAAAGAAGTAAGGGGATACTTTCAAAGGAAGTGCCAGTGCAAAACTTAAGGCTCTTTCCTGAGCCCCTTTATTGAGGAAAAAAAGAGGTGAAATTGAGAGTAAATATCCCCCACTCTCTTTCCTGAGCATATTTGAATCCTCTTAATCCAATTGATCTCTCATATAATTAGGTTAATCCCCTTAATTTTCTAATTATGTCACCAAATTAATGACTTTAATCTCTTAATTCCTATAAGCCCCTCTTGTTTTGTCCTTTTTTTCCACTGTGCGTTGCTATTTCTAGCAACTTCCGGTGCCACATTTGGTTTCCAATCTCTTTCTTGTGCTATATCTAGCTTTCTCTAGCTTTTTCAAGTTTTATCTAGCATTTCTCTTCCTCTCTCCGAGATTCAAGGTAAGGGTAAGGAACTCTTGCTGATGGCGTCACACACACACAAGACACTGTGACGTCCTTTGTCTACCATCTTGAATTTCTGTTCAGGTGGGTTTTTCTACTATCCTGAATTTCTTCTGTCCACGTGGGTTTCACCACCATCTCGGATTTCTATCCATGTGAATTTCACTACCACCTTAAATTTCTATCTACGTGGGTCTTGCTACCATCTTAAATTTCTCTCCACGTGGGTTTCAAGGCCATCTTCGATTTCTGTCCACGTGAGTTTTGTCGAATTTCTCATGATTCCACCATGGCGTTATTTTGAAATTTTCAGCCTTTTACTTCATCGTAGCGCTATCTATTAAACTGAACTTCCAACATTCCCAAACCAGGATACGAACTTAAAACTTTCGAAAGACCAGGATTTGAAACCTCACCCTCTGATTTAAAATCCATCACGTTACCACCACACCAAACCGGATAATTTCTTAGAAATCACATTTTGTCTTATTTATGTCCCAATTTTTCACTTCCTCTTCTTTCATATAATTTTTGTAACCTAAAAAATCAATTACTTTATCCATTTTATAATTAAACTTACGTCATCGTTGGCATCATCCATTGTTTCATAATATTTTTACATAATGATTATATAATCTCTGTTATTACATAATATTTTTACATAAACAAGCACTGCTACCAAATATATTTCTGTACCGTATTATTATGACATCATCAGCAATATATGATTATGAATCCGAAGGAATGGAGTTTTTTTTTTTTTTTTAAATCAGAATCGGTATGATCATCAGAGTCGTATCCACGAGAGAGCCCCTCCGGGATCGGAACCGGAATGGCGGCGGCATGGAAATAACGTACGCCGTCGCGTACGCATGCGCAAACATACTCATGATGTATTAAGCTTTAGAGACATTTGTTGTTTAGCGACATTTCTGAAAAGTAATAGTTAACATCTTTTTAGTGAAATCTGGGGACACTACATATGTGCCAGTATCTAACATCATCATCATGTTTTCATACATAAATGTATATAACGATATTTGTGAGGTCATACTTTTCCTTTGAACGTCTTGCTTTGAAGTCATGACCTGATTCTTGGTACTATTTGTTTTCTTAACTAAGTGACGTCTTAAACAAACAACTTCAACTCTCTAGTTTACTTTATTTTTATGTTTTTACATTTATTTTATACCTTGATACATGAAAACATACACTCATACACAAGACTAAGCTCAGAAACACATGCATACGAGAAATCCCTTTTTATAATTTCAAATATTTAACATTCTTTTAATTAAACATTTTTAGCTAGTTAAGTATAAACATTTGTCTATGAAGTCATAACCGCGTTGCTGATATTTTTTGCCTAGACAACCAATTTCATCTGATGTTTCCTGTTTATGACTAGCTTCATTTACATTTACCGTATAACATAACTGCATGTTTATCATACATGAACCAATTGTTTCATATCCGCGACGCCATTCTACAACAATACTTAAGGTATTTAAGTATTGTATTTATTTATTATTGTATTACTTTAATGTATTTATATAATGTATTTGTCCCTCAAGTGAGAAATATGCATAATTTTTTTACTTTACTGTTGAAAAGAACTCTCGAAAAGAGATGATTACTTTGTTTGTATGGGATAAAACATGGCGAATAACTTATCTGGGGTAATTATCATGGTGATTGTGTGAAAAATGAAGAGAAAATTTGAATTCAACAATATTTTTCTATGTATGTAAGACAAAAATCAAGATGACAGAGCTGAAAAATCACGTGGTCAGAAAATATAGCTGTGAAACTACATGGTCAGGAGAAATCCAGGATGGCTGCCTAGAGTCGTCATAGAGTCATGCCACCATAGTGTCATGACACCATAGTCTCAGGTAAGTGTGCGTGTAAGCGAATGTATGTGAGAGTGTGTTGGTGTATGGGTGATGGATGAGTTCTTATGTTCTTTACATGATTCAGGGCATTCGGTGCATAAACTAAAAGATAAATTTTATAAGAAATAATTTTTTTTCACAAGTTCTTTCCTCACCACCACTCTTTTTTAACAAAAATTGGCACAAGAACAAGTACGAACGAACCATGGATTTTGAGGAGAGAAAGATTTAGTTGAAGAAGGAATGAACCTGCTCATCCCATCAACGATTACGGCCCCCACCTTATCGGCAGAGAACGAATCGTCTTCAGAGACAAAGCAGTCACTCCAGGAATAGTTAGCGTAGAAGCAACGCAAAGCCCCCCAATCAGCCCGATCAAAGTGCCAGAAGATACGCTTAGGGCAGGGTGGAGTAGTTGGAGAGAAAGCATGAAAATTAAGACAAATTAGATTGTGGTCGGAGTTACCAATAGGTGCGAAGATAGCGTATTTATAGAGAGAAAGAGTAGTAATGAAACAAAAGTCAAGAGTGTTAAAGAATTGGTTGGGACGATCTGGAATGTGTGTTGGTTCTTTAATCGGCTGCTCCAGATCGTTGAGAATGCTGAATGATTCAGCCTCCTCTACCTCTGAATCAGCATAAGAGGAACCCAACCATTCAGTGTTGTGTACATTGAAATCTCCTAAATAGAGGACCTCAGTATTTGGATGTGAAGATGTAAAAGTCTCGTGAGAAATAGTTAGGTCCTCAAAAAAGGTAGAAAAATCTGTTCTATTGGGAGAACAGTAGAAGAAACACAAGATTATTGAAGGAGTAGGAAGAAAGATTTTAAACCCCAGAGCATCGAAGTTAGGAGATTCAAGATTCACTAAACATGTTACCGGAGTGTTGGTGTTAACGTAGGAAAAAACTCCATCTATAGAACAGAAATTATGAAATAAGTTATTCTAGTCTGGGTCTCAGACTAGAGTAAAAGGTTACGATGAGAGTTTGAGAAGGAGTATTTCACAGAAGAAAAGTTAAATTGGTGAAATGTATAGAGAACCCACATCTGCGCACATAGAAAAGCCATTCTTGTATTAAGAGAAATAAAAGACAAAGAAACAAGCAAACAAGCAAACAGATTGACAAACAAACAGCCACACAAGAAAAGAGACAAACAAATGTTCAGACAGAACAAAGTAAAACTGAAACAATACTAATGTTGAAAACAATATATATATATATATATATATATATATATATATATATATATATATATATATATATATATATATATATATATATATATATATATATATATATATATATATATATATATATATATATATACCAAAATATTTGTTTTTAATTTTATTAACTTGAAAATTCTTGGGAAGGCCATTCGACCACACACACATACACATATTTTTTTTTTTATTTCCTCCGGTAGGAAAAGGCCGGAGACCTACCAAATTCCACCAGAGTTGGAAAAATCTTATCCTGATCGAAGGAGGCCAACAGGTCCAGATACACGGCGTTTGAAGGTATGCAAGTCAAAGGAAGTTGGGAAAACAGATAAAGGGAGTGTGTTCCAGACTTTAAAAGTAGAATATGTGTAAGATTGAGCATAGCAGTTAAGTCTGAGGTCGGAAAGTTTGACAGAGAAAGGATAAGACTGTGTAGAAAGGCGTGTCGCTCGAGCTCTTCTCAATGGAGGAGGTATGCGATCAGAAGATCAGTGTCCGTTGTAATAGCGATAGTAAAGAGAGAGTGACGCAACAATTCGACAGGCAGAAAGAGATTGGAGAGAGTTAGTAAGAGCAGGAGAGTTGATGAGACGAAAGGCCCTAGACTCCACCTTCTCAAGGAAAGCTGTATGAGAGGAACTACCCCATATGTGAGAGGCATACTCCATACAAGGGTCAACAACACCCCTATACACAGCAAGCAAATGGGGTGGCGTGAAGTAATTCTGAAGTCGCCTCAGAACACCCAACCTCTTAGAAGCTTGTTTAGGAAGAGAAGTAATGTAATCTTTCTAAGAAAGATCATGAGAAAAGGATAGGCTAAGAATATTAAGAACAGATGAAGGTTTGAGTTGTGTTTTTTCAAAGAAGATATCATAGTTGTGTGGAAGATTGTGTCGAGTAGAGAGATGAAGAAACTGAGTTTTTGAGACATTAAAAAGAACCATGTTTTCTCTGCCCCAATTTGAAATACGTGAAAGATCAAAGGTTAGTTGTTCCAAGGCTACCCTTCTCGAGTCTATCAACTGCTGTTGGGAAAGGCGTTTTTCAAATTGGAAGGAGTTATGAAGGGTGGAGTCATCAGCATAGGAGTGGATAGGAGATGAGGTAATAGAGAGAAGGTCATTAATGAAAAACAGAAAAGTGTTGGGGATAGGGCAGAACCCTGAGTAACACCACTAATGATAGATTTAAAGGAAGAACGGTGACCGTCTACAACAGCTGCTATAGAATGACCGGAAAGGAAATTAGTGAGAAGATCACAGAGAGAAGGATAGATACCGAAAGAGGGAAGTTTATAAATCAAAGATTTGTGCCAGATTATATCGAAGGCTTTTGAGATATCCAGCGCGACAGCAAAAGATTCACCGAAATAGCGAAGAGCAGAGGACCAAGAGTCAAAGAGAAGGGAAACAAGATTACCAGTAGTAGCGTTTCTTACGAAAGCCAAACTTCCGATCAGAGATAAGATTAGAAGGAATGAGATGTTTCCAAATCTTCATGTTAAGGATAGATTCGAAAACTTTAGAGAGAACGGAGGTCAAAGAAATAGGACGTTAGTTAGAGGGTTGAGAGGGGTCCCCCTTCTTCGGCACAGGCTGAATGAGCGCATGTTTCCAGCAAGTAGGGAAAGTTGAAATAGAGTGACAAAAACGAAATAGTTTACCGAGGCAGGGTGCAAGCTCGGAAGCACAAATTTTGAGAACCACAGGAGGAATACTGTCGGGACCATACGCCTTCGTAGTACTAAGTTCAGGGAGAGCAGAAATGACTTCTTTAGAAGAAATTCTAATTTTAGGCATAATTGAGTTAGAGGGTTTTGAAGGAGGAAGAATAGCTCTGGAATCGTCTAAGGTTGAATTAGAGACAAAAGTTAGAGTGAATAGTTCAGCTTTAGAAGAAGGTAAAACAGCAGTTGTGCCGTCGTAAGATATTAAAGGAGGGAAAGAGGAAGAAGCAAAGTTAGAGTTGACATTTTTGGCAAAATGGCAAAAAGAACGTGAAGAATAGGAACCAGAAAGATTATTGCATTTTCTAAGGAGAAATGAGTTTTTAGTGTTACGAAGGATAGATTTTGCACGATTGCCTTCCTTGAAGACGATGGTAATCCCTGAAGGTAATATCCCTACAGCGGATAGCGCGAGAACAAGCAGAGTTAAACCAAGGTTTGTTAGGTTTAGTAGAAGGGAAAGAAAATGGAATGTACGGATCCATAAAAGAGAAAATCACCTCGATAATGCATTCTGCAGGTTTGTTATGTTTAGTAGAAGGGAAAGAAAATGGAATGTACGCCTCCAAAAAAGAGAAAACCACCTCGGTAATGCATTCTGCACACTCCGAATAACCCCTCCCACGGAAGCAATAATCATTCCACGGGAAATCGAAGAAGTACGACCCCAAGTCCGACCAGCTTGCGGCACCGAAGTGCTGCAAACGTTTCCTTTCAATAGAAGAGGGTCTTTCCTGTGGAAGACTTAAAGAGATAGAAGAGGATACAGAGAAAAGAAGGTGATCGGAGGAACCCAGAGGAGGAAAGAGTTTAACAGTATAAGGAGAAGGATTAGAAGTTAGGAAAAGGTCTAGAATGTTGGGTTCATCTCCAAGAAGATCAGGAATACGAGTAGGGAGCTTCACCTACTGCTCAAGGTCGTTTTGGATAGCGAAATGGAAGGCACGTTCACCAGCTGTTGGTGAGAACTAGAAGAAAGCCATTGGCTGGGGTGAACATTGAAATCACCTAATATGATGATTTCAGAGAAAAGAGAAGAATAGAGAATGTGTTCTATTTTGGAGTTTAAATAGTCGAAGAATTTAGGATAGTCAGTAGAAGTAGGAGGCAAAAAGGTTAAATAAACAGAACAAATGAATTTAGTCGTAGAATAGTAAGAGAGTCTAAGCCAGAAAGTGGAAAATTCGGAAGACTCCAAATTAGAGACACGAGAACATACAACATCGTTGCGCAGGAATGCACAACAACCTTCTTTGGCTGCAAATTGAGGATAGAGACAGTAGGGGGAAGCAGAATAGGGTTTGCTATCATAACGTTCAAACATCTGAGTTTCTGTCAAGAATAAGAGGTGAGGTCTAGAATAAGAGAGGTGATGCTCAACAAAGTGGAAACTGGAGTGCAGACCGCGAATATTACAGAAATTAATGAAAAAAATAGACCGTGCATCAGGACAAGCAGGCAGCTGTGTCTTGGTGTCACCAAACCCATCAACGGAGGCCACCAACTCCCAATTCGTAACGGGGGAATGGGTGGATGAGGGACTATTTTTGGAAGCCGCCCCCTGGGCTTCTTGAGGGTACCGAAATTGACGCAATTATTGATTTTGTTTTAAAGGTCGTGTTAGTATTAATGTTTTATGAGTGTAAAGGAGAGCCTACTCCGTGTAAAAGAAGGTGAGTGAGAAAGGGAGGAAACCATTGAGCACCGGGATGAGATGGGAAGTACCCTTAACATCCCGTATACCCAATAGATGGTAATCTCATCTCCTCAGGAGCGCTACTTCCCTCCCCCTATATATATATATATATATATATATATATATATATATATATATATATATATATATATATATATATATATATATATATATATATATATATATATATATATATATATATATATATATATATATATATATATATATATATATATATATATATATATATATATATATATATATATATATATATATATATATATATATATATATATATATATATATATATATATATATATATATATATATATATATATATATATATATATATATATATATATATATATATATATTAGTGATGGATCGGATGTCATATTTTCCAATTTGCGGATGCGGATGAGGATGTTGAATTTTTGAAAGTGCGGATGCGGATGCGGATGCGGATGCGGATTTTGAATTTTCGAAAAGTTCGGATGATGCGGATGCGGATGCGGATGCGGATAAGAATTTTGAATGCGGATGATGCGGATGCTAATTTTGATGAGGATGCGGATGTTAATTATATATATATATATTATATATATATATATATTATAATATATAATATATATTATATTATATATATATATATATATATATATATATATATATATATATATATATATATATATATATATATATATATATATATATATATATTTCACTATCACCTTTCCCACTTTCGTGAAGTGGTGCCCGCCACAATTCCCTTACAAACATAACTATTCTACCTTTCAACGCTTTCACCACCTCCCTCCATCTCAGTCTCCACAAATCTTCTACCCTCGTCTAAACTCAAATTCCTTCCATCAAAATCACTCTCACTCCATCCATACATCTCCACTTCGGCCTTCCCCTCCCCCTACCCTTCCCCTATCTACATCGGATCTACGGACCTTGCCAACCATTATGTTCTTTTTCATTCTTCACATTTTTCCAAACCATTTTAGCACATAATCCTCCTCTCTATCAATTACACCCTTCTTCCATTTACACATCTCCCTTATTCTTTCATTTCTAATCCTATCAATCCTTCTCAATTTATATATCGCTCTCAAATCTTTCATCTCAAAGACATTAAAATTTTTTCTCGACCGAGCACTTATCGTCTTTGTTTCACACACATACAATACAGAAGGTAAACACATACATTCAAACATTCTTATCTTTATTTCTTTCGAAATTTTTCCTTTCTTCCATACTTTTCTTAGGCCCCCCAATACTTTCATTCCTTCTACCACTCTGTTCTTTATTCCTTTTTCCGTCCCACCCTTACCTTCCACCCAACATTACTAGATATTTGAATTTATTCACCTCCTCAAGTTTCCATTTTCAAACTTCTACAAACCAATTCCTCCCTCCACATTTCCTCATCCCCACCTCCAATCCTCATAACTTTATTATTCGCTGGATTGAATTTCAATCTCGTGTTTGCACATTTCCCTTCAAACTCTCTCACAAGTATTCTCATCTTTTCTTCAGATTCTGCCACCAACACATGCCGCATCATCTGCAAAAAGTAAAACATTCACTTCACATTCACCCTCCATATTTCTCAACGTAATACTCTTCCCTTCTCTCTCCATTTTTCTAAGTAAACCATTCATCAATAGATTAAATAACATGGAGATATTACAAACCCCTGTCTCAATCCCACTCCTATGCTAAACCAATCCGATAGTTCTCTCTTCACCCTCACTCTTGATCTACAATTCGCATATATATATATATATATATATATATATATATATATATATATATATATATATATATATATATATATATATATATATATATATATATATATATATATATATATATATATATATATATATATATATATATATATATATATATATATATATATATATATATATATATATATATATATATATATATATATATATATATATATATATATATATATATATATATATATATATATATATATATATATATATATATATATATATATATATATATATATATATATATATATATATATATATATATATATATATATATATATATATATATATATATATATATATATATATATATATATATATATATATATATATATATATATATATATATATATATATATATATATATATATATATATATATATATATATATATATATATATATATATATATCAGTGATGGATCGGATGTCATATTTTCTAATTTGCCGATGCGGATGCGGATGCGGATGCGGATGCGGATGTCGAATTTTGGAGAAGTGCGGATGCGGATGCGGATGCGGATGTTGAATTTTTGAAAGGGCGGATGCGGATGCGGATGAGGATGTTGAATTTTCGAAAATGCGGATGCGGATGCGGATGCGGATGTCATCACTATATATATATATATATATATATATATATATATATATATATATATATATATATATATATATATATATATATATATATATATATATATATATATATATATATATATATATATATATATATATATATATATATATATATATATATATATATATATATATATATATATATATATATATATATATATATATATATATATATATATATATATATATATATATATATATATATATATATATATATATATATATATATATATATATATATATATATATATATATATATATATATATATATATATATATATATATATATCAGAAAATACTTGAATTTAGAATTTTATTGACTGAAAATTCTGGTGGAAAGAGAGAGGGGAAGAGGGCCAGTCGGTCTCATATATATATATATATATATATATATATATATATATATATATATATATATATATATATATATATATATATATATATATATATATATATATATATATATATATATATATATATATATATATATATATATATATATATATATATATATATATATATATATATATATATATATATATATATATATATATATATATATATATATATATATATATATATATATATATATATATATATATATATATATATATATATATATATATATATATATATATATATATATATATATATATATATATATATATATATATATATATATATATATATATATATATATATATATATATATATATATATATATATATATATATATATATATATATATATATATATATATATATATATATATATATATATATATATATATATATATATATATATATATATATATATATATATATATATATATATATATATATCGTATACTTCACGAATGCTCGTACCTTAATATCACCTCTTCAACTTTCACCTTGATTTTTTCGCTCTTGTTTGAGACACCACCAATTATCTAAAGTTCACTTTTTAACTCTTTTAATATATATATATAATAAAATTTTTTGATATATAGAATAATATATATAATAATATCCTATTCCATAATTTCTAATTGAGGTCTTTGCGCCGCTTCTACGCTAACTTTTCTGTAGTAACAGCTTTGACTCTGAAAATGCATCGGTTTCTGTCGTAATTTAGGGTCTGTAATCGTTGGTAGGATTTACAGGTTCATTTCTTCTTTTATAGTACTAAATTTTTCTCTTCCCAAAATACACCATTCGATCGTGTTTGTTCTCACGTCACTGACTACACGTTTCGGTAGTGGAAAAATTCTTGTTTTCCTATCACTCTTGTACATCTTCCTTCAGCTAGGGATTAAGGCAAGTATATTATTCGACTATAGAAAAGCTGACTTTTACAAAACGAAAGTGCATTAACCTCCTAAGTTGCATCCCTAATGATTCTGGACATTCACCGTTTCAGGATGTTACTGACAAACTCATTCTTGTCCTGCTGACCTCTTTGCTTCCGCCCCTCAAGAGAAATTTTTTCTCTCGTATGAATGAACTTGGGTTCAGAGTGCTTTGGACTTTGCATCCATCTCAGATCATTTTTTATATACCAGAAGCCTTGAAAATATTTACTTATGTGTAGGTCAGAGTCAATCGCATCAGACGAACTTTAGAGGCACAGTGTACCCCTACTTAGTTCTTGAGTGCTTCGACCGGTGCTTCAAATTACATCTTCCAAATAGCAGGTCGAACATAGTCTCTACCGAACGTTTGAAACACCTTTTGTACCTAATTCCAATTCGCTTGCAGCATTTGTTCCTGCCACATCAGCTCTAACACCGTCAGAGTCTACATCTTCCGCTTTTGCTTCTTCATCTGTTCCGTCATCTTCCGCATACGCTTCTTCATCCGCAGAATCTGCATCCTCTTCTCCTGATTCCCCTCCTGTGAATTCTGCCCCATCACCTGTAGTGTCTCTTCCTCCTTCGTCAGCTTCTTCGGTTCCAGCAGACCCACTTGTAGTCCAGAGGAGAAGGAGTTCTCCCTTGAAAACGGTTTTGTTTGCTTCAAACCCTTTCATAAAGCTCTTTGCAGTTCTCCTCACTGGCGAGGGGACTAATATATAGTGGAGTATCCCGAACTAAACAATTTCAGAAAAGCGATTAGTGAAGTAGCTTTCTCACTTGCCTTAAAATCTTGCGAGAGAGTTTCTATCTACAGAGTTCCTCTTCCTCTTTTTCACTTTTTTGCTTGTTTCTGAAAAGCCGAAATTGATCGTGAGAATGTTTTCTCCTTTAAGGCCTTGTTGCCATTCATAACTTACGTTTCATCATTCATTGTGCTTTAATTGTGACAGTCGTTTTACGAAATCCTTGTTCATTTGGGGTAGGGACGTCATAATCTTTGAATTACATTGTGGGAGAATTAGTGGGCCACGTATTTACACTGAAATTTCATAATTATTTTATTCCCTTTTTCGTTGTTTAAAATCGAGTAGTTCCCTAATTTTCTGTCTTCAAAATAAGGAAAGCTTGTTAATTTTTCTTTGTATTTCTTTTTTTTATGTATATATATATATATATAATATATATATAATATATATATATATATATATAATATATAATATATATATATATATATATATATATATATATATATATATAATAAGAAAATTATAACAAACTAATTGAAATTCTTTGAAAGAAGGGAGCCATAGCCCCTATAGAAAAATTTTGTGGTTATGCCTATGGAGAGAGAGAGAGAGAGAGAGAGAGAGAGAGAGAGAG
>SEYY01005733.1:0-30000 GCA_009176605.1 Armadillidium nasatum | reverse complement strand
TGAATATTCAAAAAAAAAATTAAGCCAATGGGATTATTTGCCGATACCGATAACGATACTTCATTCTATCCCTAATATATATATATATATATATATATATATATATATATATATATATATATATATATATATATATATATATATATATATATATATATATATATATATATATATATATATATATATATATATAGTTGATATTTGGCATTTACTTTGTAAAATGCTTTATTTTTTAAAATAAATAGAAATGTGAGAATTGGAAAAGTTGAAGAAAAATTCCGATGCAGATTCCAATTCCATAAAAATTGACAATTCTTCCGATTCTCGATGCCGATGCCGATGCCGATTAATCGTCCCATCACTAATATATACACAAGAGGCCGGATTGCGGAACTAAAGCCGAGACCTGGAGCGACAATGTTTTGGGTGGAGCGAAAACCAGAGAAAGAAAAAAAAATAAAAATAAAAAATTGAGTGAGTTCAGAACAAGAGGAGGAGCATAAATGTTTTTGAATAAAGCTGAGGCCGAAGTCAAAATAATTTTTTTTACAATATAACAAATGAGTTCGAAGGTTGAGCTAAAGTTGCAGCGATGTAATTTTAAAATGCTGTAGCCAAAAATATTTGTCCGAGTCAGCAAAAAAAATAAAAAAATAAAAAAAAATAAAAAAATAAAAAAATATTTCGTCTCTACAGAAAAAAAAGAGAACTCAAAATTGAAATCTTAAAACTTGCCAAATGGAATATTTCGCATTTATAATGAGAATAAAATGAATTTTTTTTAAAAAAAATCAAATTCACCTACAGTAAATTAAACGATGGCCTTAAGATGCTGCTGTAATAAATGGCTGGGGGGATAAGACTAAGGATAATAGAGAGTGCCTCTGCAGCTATGAAAACAGATTATGAGGGGTTTAGTGTGTGTGTAACACATTTTAAAAATGATGGTGCTCAAATGAAATCGTTTCGGACAACACTGGTATCCATTTAAAAAATTTATCATAAAGTAACGATAAAAAATTGTTACAAAAACGATTGAAATTCAAAACTTATCCAATTTATTCAACAAACAAATCCTTTCCTTCTATTTCCTATAGTACTGTATGTATCAACACAGAAGGTTTCATGTTTTTCCGTATTTCTAAGTCAATCGGAAGTTACCACTTAAATAAATATCATATAATGAAAACCAAACGTTTATTTGGATACACTTACTAATTGTATGTATTTCCTTTCACGCTCCTTTTCCTCTGATTTTAATTTTTCTCTCTGCCTAGAAATATATATATATAATATATATATATATAATATATATATATATATATATATATATATATATATATATATATATATATATATATATATATATATATATATATATATATATATATATATATATATATATATATATATATATATATAATATATACTTTATTTCAACTCTGGTGGGTAAAGGCCAGAAGGCGACTAAAGTTTCCACCAGAGTTAGGGAGAAAATCGGAAACCTGGTCAAATTAAAGACCGAATGTCCCAATACACTGTTTGAAGGTAAGGAGGTCATAAAAGTTGGGGAAATAGATAAAGTGTGTGTTCCAGACTTTACCAGTAGAATACATGTAAGTTTGAGCATAGCAGTTAAGTTTGGGGTCAGAGTTAGACTGAAAGGATGAGATGATGTAGAAAGACGTGTTGAACAAAACCTTCTCAATGGGGGAGGTATGTTTCGGGAGAGTTCAGAAGAGTAGTGTCCATTGTTATAGCCATAGTATAGAGAGATTGAAACAACGGTTCTACGGGCAGAAAGAGATTAGAGAATTAGTGAGAACAGGAGAGTTGATAAGACGAAAAGCTCTAGACTAGATCTTTTCAAAGAGAGCTGAATGAATGGAACCACCCAAGATGTGTGAGGCGTACTCCATACAGGAGCAAACAACACCCCTATAAAGAGGAAACAACAGGGGTGGAGTGAAGAAATCCTAAAGGCGTCTCAGTAGACTTTAACCTCTTAGAAGCTTGTTTAGAAAGAGAAGTAATGTGATCTTTCCAAGAAAGATCACGAGAAAAAGAAACACCAAGAATATTAAGGAAAGATTGAGAGAAAGATTTGAGTTGTGTGTTTTACAAGAAAATATCAGTTACGTGAAAGGTTGTGTTGAATAGAGAGATGGAAGAATTGAGATTTGGGGGCATTGAAAACGACCATGTTTTCTCTGCCCCAATTAGAAATGCTAGATAGATCGTAGGTCTATTAACTGCTTTTGGGAGGGGAGCCTTTCAAATTGAAAAGAGTAATGAAGGATGGAGTAATCGGCATGGGAGGTATATATATATATATATATATATATATATATATATATATATATATATATATATATATATATATATATATATATATATATATATATATATATATATATATATATATATATATATATATATATATATATATATATTATATATATATATATATATATATATTATATATATATATATATATTATATATATATATATATATATATATATAACCTGACTCACTGATAGGGGCTATTCAGGTATGGCAAACGAGCTCCATGGTTGGTTTCCATGAGCAAAAGTGAAATTAGGTAATAATTGTAAACATATCAAATATTCATATTTATTGAGTGAAAAAGAAGTGAGCGATGCTTTTAATTGAGGGCGGATCCTCTAGGATATCAAAAGGTTTTCGAGAGCTGGTCATAATTTGAAACCAGGAAAGAAATGAGCATTCTGGTCGCTGAACAGTCCCTGATGTTCTTACCTCTCAAATCATTAACGTTTTAATTCTTGATCTGGACAGCACAACAGAAATTCGGGTCCTATGGAACTTGATAAAGAATTTCCCATACATAATCTTCAGAACTCATTTAGAATTTTCAAAAAATGGTATTGAGCAACTACTTAAATTTTGCATCTATGGCGAATCGGAAATGAAAGGTAGAGACAGGAAAAACAAAAATATATTCAAACTTTTATATGCATTTCAACATGAAGCCAACTTTTTCATTTTCATATTTAAAAGATAAAATATGCATATTTAAAGTACAACATAATCTTGAGCAAAATATGACTTTGGTTGTAACTACAAAGTTTTCTATAAGGAAATATTTATTATGTTACATAGCTCTTGAAATATGTAAAATGGCTAAAATGACTGTTCTCTTTTTAACAACAAAAATTTAAAGCAATTTAAAATCATTAAGGTGAATTAATGCTTAATATATATATATAATATATATATATATATATATATATATATATATATATATATATATATATATATATATATATATATATATATATATATATATATATATATATATATATATATATATATATATATATATATAAAATAAAAAAGAGTGAGCATTAGAGCTTGATTTCTACTTCGATCATAGATGGATAAACCTAAAGAAAGATTATGAAACTTGCAATGGTTACTTCATGAAATGTCTGCTACAGTTATTATTATTATTATTATTATTATTATTATTTATTATTTATTATGACTATTTTTGTTATTTACAGTTTTACACATTAATCTTTATAATATCATATTGATATAGTGAGCCTATATATTATATTGCCATACAGATATCATATATATATATCTATATAATATATATATATATATATATATATATATATATATATATATATATATAAAATTGATGCTAATAGAAATTATGAAAAAATTTCCTCTACTGCCTGTAGCATTTCCCAATTACAGGAAGATAAAGCAATCAAAGCCCGTGTATCACTCACTCCCATGTCTTTTAGACTCTGAACTTTCTCCGTAAATTCCGAGTTTGAATTCTCCCCTCCTGCGTGAAAGTAAGTCCAATACTGAGCGGTTTTAAAAAATAAGGGGTAGTTATTTCTATACTGTCGAGCAACCATTTCATCCTGTGGATCATCAGGTTCTGCAGCAGCTAGTAAAGCCTGAAGAGACAGGAGTACAGTACGAAGTGTCATCGATGCAGCCCACTCATCTTGTAAGATGTCTAGGCATATAGCTCCAGTTGCCGAGGATATATTTGGATGCCATATTCTAGTAAGAAATTTTACTTTTGGAGGCTTAAAGGGATAAGATTTAGGAATTTTTATTTCCAGATGGAATGTACCACCTTCGTAAGGCGTGTCTGATGGACCAGCAATCTTTCCTCTTAGGTCCTGATAATCATCATCAGCAAGTTCCACAAAGATATTACATCTTTGAATTTCATCGCTTTCAATCACTTCTTTTAGTTCTTTCTTTATACGCTGAACGGCAATATCAGCCATTTCTAACGTCTGAAGCCTATTTTTACTTTTTAGAGAAATATAATTTTTCTTAAGTCTTTTCATAAAACTATGAAGCAATATTAATAACAAGCCAATGAAAAACATTTAGCCGTTTCGTTATCGCAAAATACACAAACTAATTTTTTGATTAGTAGCTGTAAAAAGTTAAAAATATTTTAATCAATGAATAGAATATTTTATTTAAAATCCGTGAAGCACAAAAAGTTTTTTAAAAAAATTATTAATATTAAAAAGTTAGCAAAACAAAAAAAAAATTTTAATTAAAGAAATGATCAGAATTTATAGAAACATTGCAAGAGAATTTTCGGTGTAGGGCGATGGGAGAAGATATAACAACCATTGTTACCTATTTCGAAATTTGGGTTTCCTTTCTCAATAAATCAAAGAAAAGCTTACAACGGTTAAAATACAATGAACTAAGTTCTTATACTAAAAATTTTATTTTCGGTTCACAACAAACAAGCACAAAACAATTATATATATATATATATATATATATATATATATATATATATATATATATATATATATATATATATATATATATATATATATATATATATATATATATATATATATATATATATATATATTTAAGGAGAGGACGTAGCGCCGTCCGAAGCGATTAAAGTACCCACCACTGGGCTTAACTACGGGGTGATAGGGTGCGCTAGACCATTCCGTTTCACTCTGTTGGCCTTTGGTTCGCTCCTTTTCGCGTTTCACCTTCTCAGAGGGTTTTTAGTGTACCCTTGAATCACATTGGAGTGTCTATGCTACCACTTCTTATTCCCGAGACTCCCTTCTCACATTCTCAAAAATTTACAAGCGCTTACACATGCATTACCTTTAAAATAACAACAAAATAGCGAAACATAAACTGCCTCGGAGATGCTTCGAGGGGTGGCATTCAAAGAATGCCCCTTATCCACTCTTTCCCCCATCACCACTTGGGAGTTGGTGGCTTCCGGTGATGGGGTTGGTGCCACCAAGACCTCTCTGCCGACTTGTATTGGTGCACGATCTTCCTTTTTTTCTGCAACATTTCATTCGAGGTCTCTTTACTAATTTCCACTTTATCGAACATCACCTCTCTTCTTCTAGACCTCATCTCTTATTCTTAACCGAAGCTCAGGCCTTTGAGTGTTCTGACAGCAAACCCTACTGTTTCCTCCTACTGTTCCTATCCTCTATTTTCAGCTAAAGACGGATGTTGCGCATATTTGGGCAATGATGTTGTCTGTTCTCGTGTCTCTAATTTGGAGTCTTCTTAATTCTCTACTCTATGGCTCAAACTTTCTTCCAACTCTACAACTCAATTTATCTGTTCTGTCTAAAAATCTCCTAACTTTACTGACTATCCAAAATTCTTCGACTATCTTAACTCCAAAATACAACGCATTCTTTCTTCTTCTCCTTTCTCCGAAATCATAATAATAGCTGATTTCAATATTCACAAACGCCAATGGCTTTCATCTAGCTCTTATGATCCAGATGGTGAACTCGCCTACCAATTTTTTATCCAGAATAACCTTGAGTAGTTGGTGCATCTCCCTACCCGTATCCCTGACCGTCTTGGTGATGAACACAACATACTTGATCTTTTCCTTCTCCATACACTGTTAAACTCTTTTCTCATCTGGGTTCATCCGATCACCTTCTTATTTCTGTATCTTGTCCTGTCTCAAGTCTTCCGCAAGAACGATCCCCATCTTCGGCGAGGAGACGTTTCTGACATTTCTGTGCCACTAACTGGTCTGACTTGCGGTTGTACTTTCCTGATTTTCTATGGAATGATTACTGTTTCCGTGGGAGGGGTCCTTCTGAGTATGCAAAGCGCATAACGGAGGTGATTCTCTCTGGCATGAAGGCGTACATTCCATATTCTTTCTCTTCTATTTAACCTAACAAACCTTGGTTTAACCCTGTTTGGTTTCGTGCTATCCGTCTCTGGGATTCTGCCTTCAAGGATTACGGTCGTCTTCAAACTCCTTAAACTCATGCAGCTTAAATTTATTCCCGGAATCGTGCAATCTATTCTTCGAGATACCAAAACCTCTTTTCTCTGCCGCAAAGGCAATAATCTTTCTGGCTCCTCTTCCTCTCGTCCTTTCTGGCATTTTGAAAAAATGTTAACTCTAACTTTGCTTCTTCCTCTTTCCCTCCTTTAGTATCTTCTGACAGTACAACTACCGTTTTGCCTTCCTCTAAAGCTGAACTCTTCGCTCAAACTTTTGCTTCTAATTCAACATTAGACGATTCCGGTTCTGTTTGCTACTCTTTCAACCCCCTCCAACTCATTTATGCCTAAAATTGTAATTTCTTCTAAAGACGTCATTATGCTCTCACTGAGCTTAACACTAAGAAGGCGTACGGTCCTGATGGTATTCCTCCTGTGGTTCTCTAAACTTGTGTTTCCGATCTTGAACCCTGCCTTGGTAAACTATTTCGTCTATGTCTTTTAACTTCGACCTTCCCTTCTTGCTGGAAACGTGCGCTCATTCAGCCTGTGCCGAAGAAGAGGGACCCCTCCAACCCTCTAACTACCGTCCCATTTCTTTAACCTCCGTACTTTCTAAAGTTTTCCAATCTATCCTTAATAGGAAGATTTGGAAACATCTCAATTCTTCTAATCTTATCTCTGATCGTCAGTATGGTTTTCGTAAGAAACTCTCTACTGGTGAACTCCTTTCCCTTCTCTCTGACTCTTGGTCCTCCGCTCTTCGGCATTTCGGTGAATCTTTTGCTGTTGCGCTAGACATATCGAAAGCTTTCGATAGAGTCTGGCACAAAGCTTTGATTTCCAAACTTCCCTCTTTCGGAATCTATCCTTCTCTCTGTGACCTTCTCTCTGATTTCCTTTCCGGTCGTTCTATAGCAGCTGGTGTAGATGACCATCGTTCTTCCTTTAAATCTATTAATAGTGGTGTTCCTCAAGGATCTGTCCTATCCCCAACTCTTTTTCAGCTTTTCATTAATGACCTTCTCTCTGTTACTTCATCTATCCACTCCTATGCTGATGACTCCACCCTTCATTACTCTTTTTCAATTTGAAAAGCGCCCCTCCCAACAACAGTTAATAGACCCAAAGAAGGTAACAAATTATTTTGAATTTAAAGGAATATCTGACCTGATATGGATGTCTGGTTTTAGAAAATTGCCGTCTATCCAGACCATCCCTACTCTATACTAATTAATTATTTCGAATTGGGGTAGAGAAAACATGGTGGTTTTCAATGCCTCAAAAACAAAGTTCCTTCATCTATCTACTCAATATAATATTCCACGCAACTGTAATTTCTTTAAAAACACACAACTCAAATCTTACATATAATTTCAGAAAACCATAATCTTCCTATAATCAACAACTTTCTTCATTAAGCTAGAAATACAAAACAAAGCAATAAGTACAACTAAAGGTTGTCTCTTGACTGTATCAAACATTCAACTTCAATCAGAATCAATAAAAAATCCACTTAATGCATTCTATAAGAGTATCTTGACATGGGGACTCCAGTTTACCAATAGAACCATGACAACCTAACACCTACTGCATCTTTCTTTCTTTAACTCATCGTCCCCATGAGCAACATCCTTATACTATTCTCACATTAACTCACTACCAACCCCGATGCCCAAAACCTACTTAATAATGCATATACAGAAACAAATAACTCACAGTTCTTTAACTCTTCCACCCAAAAACATGATCCCCCGAGCCCTATTCAACAGAAATTTGTGTGAAGAAGCAGATATTGGATTGGCAAGCCACAGTATAACTGTACGCAATATTCAGATTTTATACATTTAAATCTACACCAAGGTTGCTATTTTTAAATTTTCTTGCTTCATCAATGGCAATAAGAATTGGCTTTTCAATTCTATATATATGACTTGTAAAACATGCTGTGATGTAGATAAATATATTTCATTGGGATTCCAAGACATGTGAAAATAGAACTGCATGATGAAGTAGATGATGCAGCTAAGGTATTTGTGTGTGGTATATCATCTCGTTATTCAAGAATGGAATACAAGGAGAAGAAAAGAATTATGGAAAATTAGAAGTGATAGAAGGATGATGATTTGATAATTATCTATTCCAGACAAAGAAATAAACACAGTTTACCGATCCCAAACATTCTGCCCCAGTATCATACATTTTTAACTGGTTTTGGGACTTTTTCCTACAGATATTGTGTAAATTTAGTATTAATGTTTACTAGTACACTGATTGGGTTTTTATTTTTGTATAAATGACTGCAATATCAGTAAGAACAGTATTAAGAAACTATTTAGTTAATAAGTGAGTTTTTGTAATAACCATCATTTTTAAGATTTGTCATCCAACAAAAGAAAGCCTTATCATCATAAAATACTTTTTAAGGGGAAACTATCACCATAAATCGCACATCTGACTAGGTATGACTTGATAACTCCTGAAAGACTGTACCTTTATCATTTTCTATCTGTTTCCCACTTTAACACTGACAGTCAGTTCATCCTGTTGATAGCCTTATACCATAAATATTGGGGCCTACTAGCATCTTTAACAAATCAAGTACTCAATCTGTGTACAAATAAACTGGAATAAGTCGTCCAGTATCAAAATTAGATTTCACTGAAAGTTTAGACAATAGTTACAAAAAATGACACAGGATTCCGTAAGATAACAATAGACAAAATATTGCGTCCTAGTTTTGGGGGAAATGAAGAGGAATGTTTTATGGAGTATAGGAATAAAGCAGAGGCTTGCTTGTTGTTGGAAGGTGAAAGAATGATGTATTCATTAAATTTCAGAATTAGTGTTCATTAGTACACCCAATGGGTATACTAATGAACACAAATTCTGAGATGATTGAGTGTTAAGGCATAGTAGTAGTAAAAGTTTTAAGTAATGAAGAAATAGCTTAGAAAGGAAGACAGTAAGAACTGTACTTAAGAAACTATTTACAAAGTTAATCCAAAAAATGAGGTTTTGTGTTTAAAGAAAATTGGGGAGGAAATATATTTATAGAACGAAATTGTATAATTGTGAGAGAACTGTATATTGCATACAGTATGCTGTAAAAACAGTATTAAAAGTTTTGTTTGGAAGAAAATTCATTATATTTAAAAACAACTTGTGAATTCTTCCTTCTGAAAACTGTCACACAAACATTGGTTTAAAGAAGGTAAATTTTCTCTAAAAACTTTGTAATAAACAGCACCCACAATTCTGGTCAACAGAAATTGTCCCTTATATTAAGGGAATAACAGCAAGATCTATTTGAGGCAAAATTAAGACCATAGAGATTTTTCAATCTACCTATACAAGGTTAAGTCAGTATGCAGTAAAAATATTATAGATATAGTATTTAAAAAAAAATATAAAAATTTCAATGGATAATCTCGTTCTTACAGTATATATTTAAACCAAGATAATTCTTCTTATTATTAATGTCACTACATGAACTTTAAGCTTCAAAGAAGTCTATTTCTAAAACAGAGAACTACAATGGACAGGTCCTTTGTTAGTTATCAAGAATTATGAATTAAAAATTGAGAGTAAATAAAAAATAAATTTATTCTGGACCTTGAGACAGTTTCATAAAGATTCAATAGAATTCTTCTATCTGCACCCAAAGTCTTATTTTCTAAATTTTAAGAATATCAGAGGTTTCTCTGCAATATTTTTAATATTTTTAACGTTTACACTCCAAGTTAATCTTTCGTCAAAATATAAAAAATATTTTTTGGAAGCGGTGTATTTGTATGTTTTCTCATACATGATAATCAAAAGCATATTACTATTATTAAAAATATTCAAAAATATTGTACCTAATATCCAATTTCTAAGATACTGTACTGCTTTATATTTTTTATAAATGACAAATAGAGAGGAAAAGTTTTGTTTGAGACTTTCATTATAATGACGGTCTAAAACCAAATATTCATATAAATATGAAAGCATAAAAAGAGGTGGTGTTCTAAGACAAAGAGACTTATTGGCTATCCCCATAATCTAAAATATTTTCTACTCTATTTCCCTTCCAACGTAACGTTGGTCACTCTACTCCTTCATTTAATAGGTAGCGTCAGGGAACTCTAAGAAATTTTTGTTCTCCCTGATTTAAGGATATGCATTTGCACACACTAAAGGCCTATGGCAAAGAGTGTGTGTGTGTCTCTCTCTCTTTTTTTTTCCTTGTACTTGATAAGGAGGTGGAAGGTTATATACATAAGTTTGAATATTTACCTTATTTGACTCTCTCTTTCATCTCGGATATTTTCTTCTTCCTTTTTTGCTTTTTCCTTTTCATTGGCAATTTTCTTTCTTTCTTCAGCTTCTTTTATCAGAATGCCTTCTTCTAATCTCAGTTCCTCAATTTCTGTTTTTCTGCAATAATTTTTATGGAGAGATATTCCCAGGTCAGATTTAATATAACATTTCTCAAGTGTCCTTCGTTCCTCACTTTGTCTTTCACATTCCTCCTGAAGTTCTTTTATCAGACTGATTCGTTCTTCTGCTCTGTGAATAAATAAAAAACACACTTCAGTTTTAAGAAGTTACGAGGAAAGTAACTTCAGTAAATAAAGAATTAAAATGAAACATTTTACCCTTTCTTTGAAAATATTTAAAAACATATAAAAGTGATAAATGACAATATTGAAAGAAATTCTATCCAAAATAATTCTACTTTATTGGGAAATTTTAAATTAACAGTAATCAGTGGCATCTAAATTAACAAATAACCAAAAAAAAAAAAGCGAGAAATTCACGGACTTTGTTTCTAAAACGGTGTAATTGTTTTGGTGATCAATACTTAGAAATACTTTAGTTTCAATCTAAATGAAAATATCCATTCTTAAAATTTAATATCAAGATTATAATTATCAATACAAACACACACAATTCTAAAACTAAACAACTTTCTTGTAATGTGTTCAAATAATAATAATAATAAAAAAAAAATTCTATACTTGGAAGTTTTAAGGATTATTTTTATTAAATTTAAGTAACTATTTTTATTAATTTGACATGCAAATAGTCTTGTTACAATGGGAAAATTACAGATCTTTATAAGAGGCAGAAAACGAAGCTATAAAAATTAAAAACATAATGAAAAACTAAATTTAAAAATAAAGCAAAATAAAAGTTAACACTAACACATTATGTATAGGAGTTAAAATTATCTATTAATTACATATACATGTTCATAAACCGAGATAAAAAGCACAAAAGAGAACAAGGAAAGCTACCACTCTTGATTTATAAGGGAAAAAAACTAAGAATTTGAAGAAATTAAAGTGTCATTTTCAAAAAAATATCAATTATTATGATTATATGATTGTACACAAAAAAATTTTTTTTTTTTTTTAAGTAAACTTAAGAATAAATTTTACCTTTAAAGTAATAAAGAGTCGTCCAAAATCTGTGAAAAGAAGAAAAGAACAAAAGTCTACAGAGACGGAGATAGATATCAATCCAATTAATATCAGATTAAACTGCAAATACAATTGAATTTTTTATTTTAATTATGAAAATTTGGATCGCTTGGAAAATAAATTCCTATATCTTTTATTTCCACCATGAAATATTTACATTATGTTAAAGTAGTTAATAAAATCTTTATGAAAATCAATGTTTTCGACAGCTATGTGAAAAAAAAGATGAATTACAAAGAAACTGAGATGAAGACTAAAAACAAATCACAATTTATGAAAGAAAACTAAAGACCATAGATGACAGTATAGGAATCAAAAGACAAGTATCATAGTTGCTTAACACGTGTATATATTAGAGATGGAGCGATACCAAAATTTTTACCGATACCTAAAAATTCCCCGAAACCGATAGCCGATACCTAAAAATATGCCGATACTTGCCGATACCAATACCGATACCGATACTTAAAAATTACCGATACTTGCCGATCCCGATACTTCACTCCATCCCTATGTATGTATTATATATATATATATATTATATATATAATATATATATGAATAATATATAATATATATAATATATATATATATATATACAATATATTATATAACATATATCAATATTATATATATAGAACAAATAAGAAACACTTATAGCCGTGTTTTGTTTTTATACAAAAAACCCCACAGGAAAATTAAAAAACAAAATTTTAAAAAAAAGAGCGAGGCTTTTTCACCGTCCTTCTCTTTCATTCAAGTTAATAATATTAAACTTGAGCCTGAAAGAAAGGCGGTTGTTCCTTCGAAAGCCTCGCTCTTTTTAAAATTTGTGTTTTTAATATTATATATATATATATATATATATATATATATATATATATATATATATATATATATATATATATATATATATATATATATATATATATATATATATATATATATATATATTATATATATATATATATAATTAAATAATCTTAATTTCTACAGATGGATGTAAATAGATGTCAGCAGAGGGGAAAGTTTTAGGAACAAAACATTACAAATTGAAGTAAAAACTCAAGCAATGACGACTATTTGAGTCTGTAGAGTAGCGGTGTTGTAACATTTACCTAAATTTATGACTGCAGTTTTTATTTTTCATTTTCTTTCCTAGAGGATAAACTAATAATAGTAGATTAAAACGGACAGAGAGACAACGGCTTCACATGTTATTATTAGTTATCCTATAGATTAAACTGCTTTTATAACATGTATACTAAAAGGAAATCTGTAAATTCCAAAGAAGCATTGTAGTCAGAAGTAGAAGAATATTCGTTGATGTTTACTGAAAAATATTATTTAGAAAATTTGTCTTCTGTACCCACATTAAAGATTGTTTCTATTTATATTAGGCTACACTTATTTGATTCGACATCGATTACTTTTTGGAAGTAATTATTCTAGTTAACTTTATCTGTTTTAGAAATATATAGATAAGATAGTTCATTTGTCTATTTACTCTTAATCTAAACTGGTAGCTTGGCTAAGATAACGAACGAAAAGAAATTAGAATCAAAAATTGTAGTAGAAAGTAAAAGAAGAGTGACTAGTTGTCCTTCATTTTCGGGGATATCAGAGGAATACGAGAATTGGAAAGAAAGGAGTGAATGATTGGCTGATGGCAAATGAGGATGAAGTAAAATATTCTGCGATTAAAATACGGATGGCATTTAAAGGTAATGCTTACGAGGCAGTAAAAAGTTTGCAGTGAGAACAATTGGCACTGAAAGGAGGAGTGAAAAAAACTATCATAAATGTTAGATAGTGTATACAAGAAGGAAAGCAAGATGGACAAAATTAAAAAATATATAGAATTTTAAAGAATGGAAAAACGAGAATTTGAAAGAATGAGAGATTATATAGTGAATACGAAAATTGGCGGAAGAATGTGAAGCAGTGGGTGGAGGAAAAAATAAGTGAAAAAATGAAAGGGAATCATTCATTATATGGAGCCAAATTAAATAAAACAGAGTTACGTGTAGTGTTAGGAGCATGTACACAAGATGAGTATGAATATAAAACAATTAAAACAATACTCTTGAAACATTTTTCAAGAAACTGACAAAGTAAAAACTGAGAATCAAAACCAATGGATGAGTAATGAAAGGGATAGAGCCTGTCTCATCATGGAGAAAACCCAGATATAACAAAAGTATTAAGTGTTACAAATGTCTAAAGGAAGGTTCCTTGTCTAGAAATTGTAAATAAAAACAAGATGGTAATTAATATATCTGCAAATCAGGAGGACATTGGGCAAAAGAATATCCGAAAACTTAAAAATTTAAAAACAAGGACAAGAAAGAAAAAGAGGTAGAGAAAGTTTTGTGGGCAAATAGTGAAAGAGAAGAAAGAGAAATTTATTTAAAGAAGAAGTTATTAATTGAATTCTAAAGCCTGTAATAAGACTAGCCCAAAAAGTTGCCAATTTATCCCTTTTAGAATTGAGAATAACGGAGAAAGAACAAGAAACTTCAGAAATAATTTTTCAGTTTGGAGAAAATGAATTTAAATTAAAAACCGTATTAATAATGCCTTGTATTAGGCGATAAAAAGGTAAAAATAAGACAGAAATTATAGAAGGTGATATCCTTTGGCTGATAGGGAGAGAGGCAATGGTAAACATGGGACTAGTAATAGATATTGAAAGAAAATTGCGAAGTTAAAGAAGTTAGGGAATACTAAGATGAGATATGTTAGATTCCAAAAATCATAAACCTTGTTAAACAAAAAGTTATTACTATTTGGATCGTAAATTGATTAGTTGTGAAATATTGTTAATGTAAAAAAGGATTAGTAAAACTACACCTTCAGTTTGGTCATGAAAGTTGCGAGAAAATTTTGAAACTAATAGAGAATGTTTGCAAAGAAGAGAAACTCTTTGACAATAGTAAGAATAGAATAAGAGTAGAACTAGAAACAATTTGCGAGAATTTTTTAGTATGTAAGAGATATAAGAAAAACCTTGCAAAATCTGTAAGTAGGTTTTCTTTGGCTTATAAATTTAATGAAATAGTTCCATTGGATTTTGGTAAAGTGGAAGGAAAATGATTGGTTAGACATGGCTACTATTTTTGTACAATCTACCTGCCCTGGGTAAGAAATAAACAACCAGAATAAATTATTAGAAAGATAATGCAAAACTGGATCAGTATTTTTGGAGCAACTAAATAAATTCTTGTCTGATAAGAGTCTAGAATTTCAAAATAAAGAATTCAAGATTTTTAGGGAATGCTTTGGCATAGAAAAAAGTACTGCTACAAAGAGTCCCTGAAGTAACGGAAAATGTGAAAGATTGGTATGACTTATCAAAGATGGAGTAAGAAAACTGATGGAAGAAGATACCACCGATTGAGATTTGGCTATGTTTTGGATGATATTAGCAAAAAACTGCTTAACAATGAAAAGTGGATTTTCCCTAATCAACTGATTTTTGGGATATGGGTTGTCAGGGAACATCCCATTGCACTCCAGTGTAGTTACACAACAAAAGATGTGACCACACCAATTTCACTTTTACTTCAAAATTTACGTCTGCATTGGGCTTGGGTGGGTTTGTCTCCTTTTTCCTTTTAAAGGCCACTTCCCTGAATAGGTCTCTGGCTGTGGGATAGAGGTAAAGTGTAAAAAGAAGAAAAAAAAATATCATATCTACTGACAAAATAAAAAACTTAAGGGCCAGTTCCACAAAAACCAGGATTTACATCCAGTTTGAACAAGACTGAGAAAATTCAACGACTTTCTTTAAATTTCTTGATTTTTGTGAAAGGTTCAGATGTGAGCAAACATCAGATGATATATATATATATATATATATATATATATATATATATATATATATATATATATATATATATATATATATATATATATATATATATATATATATATATATATATATATATATATATATATATATATATATATATATATATATATATAATATATATATATATATATATATATATATATATATATATATATATATATCTGATTTGCTCATATTATCTTGATTTTTGTGAAAGGTTCAGATATGAGCAAACATTATAATATATATATATATATATATATATATATATATATATATATATATATATATATATATATATATATATATATATATATATATATATATATATATATATATATATAACTTAATAAAGTAAAAGTGTATTCGAGGAAAATCTTGATTTGCCTCCAGTTGCAGTGAAATTTTCAGAAAATCTATTTGACTTTCTTAAAAATTTTTAATTTTTGAAAAACATTCAAGTGTGAACACATATCAGCTGACATACGGTATATAAATAAACAAATGTAAATATGTGTAATTATCAAATTTATTCAATCAAATAATTTAACCAATATGCATAAAAACTATATGCGAAAAAAATAAGATAAAATGTAGATATTTAAAAGATCATGGCATCAACCATTATTAAAATTGCAGGAACTAACAAAAATATGTATTAGTGATAACAAATTGTTAAAATAATAACGAGTAATATTCAATAAATTATAAGGTATTAACACAAAGGGCTAACCTTGCATTCAAAAAGAAGTGTCTGATATTTGATTACATTAAATGGCCATTCCAAATTCACTCAAGCGAAAATTAAAGATTCAAATTTAAGAAGTATAAAGATTCCAATAATTGAATTTAAAGATCTTTATTCATAGACCAATTCGCTTAAAGAATCTAGATTTTTACAAAATCTTTAAAAAAGGATTGCTCCAAGAGATTAGAATGGAACAAGCATTAATAAAAGAAAAAACTTAATAATCTTATAGAAATATGCAATAAAATTCTAAATATAAGCAACCAATGTGCTGATCAAAATATAAGTTTTATTAAATTAAATCTTTTTGCAACGTGAGATAAAGGAGTAGAGGGAGAAAGAATTTAGAATGATGAAAGTAATAAGTGAAAATACAAAAAAATAAAAAAATAAAAGGATTTATTTTACTGAAGAAGAGATGAAAGAAATAATTCAAAAGGAAAACAATAAGTGGAATAAAAGATACGGTAAGTAAATATCATAAAAAGACACACAAAGCATAATTGGGTACAAACGTGTATTACCGTTTTATTATAAAAAATTAACATGTATTTTTTTTATTATTATTATTTTTCCAGGTAGATTAATATATTTGGTAAATGAAGTTAAAATATTATTGAATAAAAATATTTAATATTTATAATATATATATATATATATATATATATATATATATATATATATATTATATATATATATATATATATATATATATATATATATATATATATATATATATATATATATATATATATATTATATATATATATACCAACCGGGGCCCCGGCTAAAAATCAAGGAAAACCGTGGTTTGCCTGCCGGGGTTAAAATGGCAAATTATACTTATTAATGGTGGATTAAATCAAACAAAATATAAGAAAATTAAGATTTTTCTTCTCGTTTTTTTCAATATTTTCTGTTAATTTTGACCGCTCCTCTTCTGCTAGTGAAATTTCATCTTTGTGTTTTGATTTTAGATGTCCCCATAATATTTAGTTGAAAATTATTTACTTGGGGCACCCGGAGGTCCTCTTCTAATTTCCAGGCTGCAGATGTTACATTTAGCTATTTCCAGCCTATCCTGAAACATTGTAAAGTATTCCCATACTGCTGAAGCTAATCTTTTAGCCATATTGACTTAAAGTATAAATAAAATAATAATTTTGAAATAATGTAATTAAAAATGCATATAATTATTAATTGTAAGTGAATGTTAACTATTCTACTCCTTCCTTATAATTAAATAGATCAATTAAATTTATATCTAATTTTCTTAACCTAAAATTTCAGTGTTTTTTGACCTCTTTACAAATTTTAGGAAACCCCGGCCTAGGCAAAATTCCAGCTCCGGTCAGTCCTATATATATATATATATATATATATATATATATATATATATATATATATATATATATATATATATATATATATATATATATATATATATATATATATATATATATATATATATATATATATATATATATATATATATATATATATATATATCAGTCAATAAAATGGAATAAACTTAGAAATCGGAAATATAAAAAGTTCTAATTTATTTTGATTGCTTTTTTATATGGTGATAATGATTGCTATTGTGGTCATATATTTATGATTTAGCATTATAAATTGGGTGAAGATTATAAAAAGAAGAGACGGAAATAATACAGTGATTGAACAAAAATAAATATCCAAGGGTAACAAGAGTTTGTATATTGAAACTACGGTCAGTTGTGTTTTTCATTCACCATTACTACTACTACTACTACTACTACTAATAATAATAATAATAATAATAATAATAATAATAATAATAATAATAATAATAATAATAATAATAATAATAATAATAATACCTTACATTTTCTTAAGAGCATCTTTCTCCTGTTGTTTTTGTATTTCCAATTCCTTGCATCTTTCATTTAATTTGTCAAATTTCTGTAACTCGATGATATTCAGGTTTTTTTCCTTTTCTCTAAAAAAAAATTTAAAAAATTAAAAATTATTAAAATAAATGGTAGTTAGTAATCACTATCATCTACATGTTAACAAGTATCTAATACACTTTGTTAAAGCATAGAGAATCTTAAACTTGTAAAAATAAAATTAATTTTTAAACATTTAAGATGCATGTATAATTCTAGTTCCGTGAAGACTCTGTAAAAGCCAATACTGCTCTCGAAAGAAGATACGTGTCCTCACGATGAGGATCTTCTAAACAGTTCGCAATGTCAATGTGATTAAAATCTTGGTTCTAAAAAGGATAAGATTGTACAATGAGTCAGATTCTTATCAAAGAAACATGTATGTGACGAGCTAATAAGTATCCATAATAACAAATAACAATAAAAATAAAGGAAAGGGTGAGTGAGTTGATAAACTGAAATTAAGTTTATACTATGATTAAATGTCCAAGACACAACTGAGTGAGTGAAATTGCCCAAGGTATGCTATGCATGCTACAAACAAGAACGAGCAACACATCTTCATAAAATGGAAGCAACTAGGATAGTGTGAAGTTATAAAAAAGATTTAAAAAAAAAACACAATTACAATGAACCTTTTGGAAGCTTGTATGGTGAGAATGAGAGAATGCGATTTTTCCAGAAAAAAAAAAATCTCAAGAAAAAAGAAACATTAAGAGTATTAAGGGATAGAAAGTTTGAGTTTTAATTTTCAAAGGTGATGTAGTTGTGTGAAAGATTTTGTCAAGTAGACAGGCAGATAAAGAAATTGAGTTTTTGAGATGTTTAAAATTATCTTCTCTACCATAATTTGGAATATAAGAAAGTCACACACCTAGCAGGAAGTTTTCTGCAATTAAATGGGACACTTTTCAAAATGAAAATAGTTAGGAAAGGTGGAATCACCTCAGTAAGGGCAAACTGTTTTTAAAGAGAATAAGTGAATGCTAAAAGGTCATTCATGAAAAGTAGAAAACGATAACGTAGAACACTGAAGAACACTATGTGGTCATTTTAGTTTTAGGGCTCAATTTTCACTTGTATATTTCATATCTGCGGATTGATGCTTGGAATGTCTCAACTATAAAGATGATAGAAGAGGACAAAGAGTGGACATGGATTGTACTGAGCTTTAAAAGGGTAGATTTTTCCTTCCCTTCTTGCTTACTTTTTTATTTCATTCACCACTTTTCAATCTAGGATAAATAAGTAGTGGTAAAGAGAACTGGGGTGGGGCACATACCTGATATTATAAGAAATAAATATACCTTTAAGTAAATACACATGCTTGATATTTTTAGTTCTTTTCTGTTTCTTAGGAAAAAATAAAATTAAAATACTAAAGAGAATCTTTATAAGGGCAAGTGAGAAGAAGAGAAGAAATTTTTGTGCTTCCAAATTTAGAGAACAGAAAACAAATGGGGATGAGGTAAAATAAAAATAAACTGAACTAGATTCAGGTGAATGGCAAAGTAAATAAAATATTAGTGGTCGAGGTTTTTAATTGGTAAACAAATTGGTGGGGTGTGAGAAATAGTGGGTAAACGTTTAAATTTACAGATGTTTTATTCAGTTTTTAGTTTAGACTTGTAAACAACAAGATTCAAGATTTAAATGATTTCATTTTAACTCTCAATGCAAGATTTGTTAAGATCAGCCAGAAAGTATTGTTTATATTATATGCAAAACCACAACAAAAAAAAAACTGCAGATGAACTTCTTTCATTAAAATGTTCTCTCGATATTTAGTTATTTCTTTATTATAAAATGTATTTTTATATGTATGTTAAGGTGAAGTTGCTGCGCTATTAAGAAAGACAGAAAAATTTATTTTGACTTGAAAATTTCCTTAATATACGGATTTACATTTTCAAAATATAAACATTAATATTCATTGTTTATATTTTTCATTGAAATTTTTTTTTAAAAAAAAAACTTTTTTTTTTTTTTTTTTATATATATATATATATATATATATATATATATATATATATATATATATATATATATATATATATATATATATATATATATATATATATATATATATATATATATATATATATATATATATATATATATATATATATATATATATATATATATTTTTAAATTCCAATCTATTCAAAATTTTAAAATTAAGAAAATTAAAATTTAAAAAAATAAAAATAAAAAAAAAAAAAAAATAAAAATTAAAAAAAAATAAATATATATATATATATATATATATATATATATATATATATATATATATATATATATATATATATATATATATATATATATATATATATATATATATATATATATATATATATATATATATTGCCGGGTTGGCAATAAAAAAGGCTCATACCAATAAAACCCAGAATTATATTTTGCTGCTATTTTGTGAGTTTGAAAAAAAAAAATTTTATATAATTTAAAAAATACACTTCGTTATAAAGTATGTATATAGGTTTATATTTACACTGTGATAATGATTACACTTATCGCTACCACCGTCCAAATTAGAAAAATCTGATTCTTAAATGTACTAAGACACATTTACATATGAAGCTTTAAAACAAACAAGTGATATTACAAATATGAAAACATTTATTTCTTAAAATAGGACAAATAAATAAAATTTATTATTATATAAACAATAAGAAGGCAAATTAAAATTCAAAGTTAGCTTTGTGTTTGGAAGATCGTGAAGATTATTCTTTTGCAAAATACAGAATTCAATAATACGTATCTAATCAAACTCAAGAAAACTGCTCTCTGATTACTTTCTACAACTTAATTTACATACTGTTATTTGGATTTTGAATTTCATTAACTATAAAACTGGTGATGTGCCTGAAAAGACTGGAACAATGGAAGAGGCACAACTTAAACTTCTCTCCAACGCACTGAATTTCAGAAAAAGGAGATCTCTCACTTTTTTGAATGTCATAGGCTGCAAAGTCTTTCAAAACTGCAGATAAGAACACGAAAATATGATCATAAACATAATCAAATTCTTTATTCACTGAAAGTACATTGTAATTTACAATATTTAATAGGTCCTATACTACTAAATATACTAATAATAATAGTAATGAAGTGACTATACAGTTCTTTGAAAAGGGCCTTCTGAGGGGATACACATTGGTTTCCATTGAGCCCCAAAGTTTAGCAGTTAAATAAATTTTTTAATTTATTTTTAAATGATGTTATTTGTAACCTAGCTTTACAAACATGGATTTTTCATTCTCATAAACTTCAACGAAAATGAAACATGAAATTTTCAATTAAATTCTTTTATTCCCTAATAATTTTTTTTTATTATTAATTTCGTCTTACAATTTTTCATATCTAATGCTTATTTTTATTTTACTTTCATTAACTGTGTTTTATTTTTAAAGTTGATTAATCTAGTATTAATATTTTTCAGCTGGTATGACTTTTATCTACACAAAAGTATTCAATGAACTATTTTGAATATAGCACTTTTTGTGTTTTCTAAATCCATTGGAATTTAAGAAAAATATTTGCAGCACCTGCTATAAGTTTAAAAGCAGTTTATATTTCTTCACTTAAGTCTAGGGATAAGATTGTTGCACGTATTTTGAAATAATACCCCAAAATTTCTTTGACTCTGGTTTAGACTAAACCTAATTAACATGTCTACGATAGTAACACTGAGTAAATATAAAATAATTTTAATTCATATTTGATGTCTAAAGAATTAAAAATGCTGCATGAAAGCAGTAAAGGTAAATTTTTTGTTATTAAAGTTTCTAAGCACTTAAAAATTCACATTTACGAAAGAAGAAAAAAAGTCCAATAAAAACCTACTGGGCTGATTTAAAAAAAAAAAAAATTTTTAACAAACCATATATATATATATTGAAAAGCGTCAACAAGATTTCCAAAATAACATTTCAAGAACAGGATTACAAAGGAAATAGTGAATATATTGTGATATTGTTGCTTGAACTATTTTCAATCACTTGAAGCAAGAATGTAGTTCCTGAAAATGGCCCAATACACACAAGAGAAAGTACTGATTATAATGAAGAAGAGAGTTAATGTGTGTCAGGGATTTTCAGGAAAAAGAGAAGCATATGAAGATTGTTGAAAAATAATATTTACATATATACATGTGTGTATATAGAATTTGTTTCATTGCAGGATACACATTACACAAGCACATAAAAGTTAGTAATTTAAATTAACAAAGGTTGTTATTACATAATAATTCAAATAGATTAACGTAAATAATAAATATCATAGTAAGGGAGATAAATCTGTTGTTGTGTGCACACAGTAGCAGTGGGGTGCAAGTTGGTTATCATCTTGCTATTAGCTGTCTACTACAATATATTGAATATAATAACTTAATCAGAGAATAAAAATATTCATAAAAGTCAAAAAGGTCTCCAAAACAGTGAGTATATTGTTCTTTTACTTCTTGAACTATTTTTAATATATATATATATATATATATATATATATATATATATATATATATATATATATATATATATATATATATATATATATATATATATATATATATATATATATATATAACAGAAACACAAAAAACCTGAATATTTACAATTTATTTTTCAATATTTTGAGACCTCACCATCCTCATCTTCAGAACTACTACAATATAGATAAAATAGATAAGAAAAAATAAGAAAAATACTTTTAGAAAATATAAATCGTGATAAGCAACTTAATTTACAAAAAATGAGAGTGCAACATACATGACAGTAAAATTGCGAATATATAACTGATGTAAGAAATGATTAGAAACTATTAGAGTACAAAATAATTTTTTCTTTTTTTAATATAAAAAAAAGTTCACATCTCACGGCCATTGCCCTATTCGAGTAGAGAAACTTTTCTAGGAATAATATACTTAAGATCTGCAAGTGGGATCGAACTGGCGCTCTCAAGCACGTGAGTCAATCACTCTAATGTTTGCGCCACAGTAGAATGCAAAAATGACAATAAATTAAAATAAATAACGATTAACATTCACCAAACTGTGTAATATTATTCTGTAACAATGAATTACTGCTTACAACAACTGTACTCTGAAAGAACCACTGTCATTGTAGAGTGGGTTTTAAACTGGCGGTATAGAGGGATTCCAAAATATGCAGATTAGTTGTTTCGTTGATTTGAGTTAATTTGAAGTGAGAATAATTCAGTGGATAATAATTAATATGGCAATGGTCTATGGTAGATGAGTGGGACGGTGTGCATAGAAAATTGCCTGAATGGGGGGATCTACCTCTCAAACATTGTAAAATAATTTGTAAATGTTCAGGGTTTTGGTGCTCCTGTTCCTTATAAAGTTGAGTTTCCTCCCAAAAAAAAAATAGAAAGAAGGATATATATATATATATATATATATATATATATATATATATATATATATATATATATATATATATATATATATATATATATATATATATATATATATATATATATATATATATATATATATATATATATATATATATATATATACCGTCTAAGCTCTTGATAATATTTTCCATCCTTTATTTTTGATTCTAAAGAATAAATTAAAGCTTCAGCCTTTGTTTCTTCATTTCTCAACTTTTTTGCCTCAATTTGATTATTCCAGTCCTATATATATATATATATATATATATATATATATATATATATATATATATATATATATATATATATATATATATATATATATATATATATATATATATATATATATATATATATATATATATATATATATATAAACAAAAATGGGAAGCTTGTTTACACATTTGTAATCAACATTTAAATGAAATAACGAAAAATATTACACAAAATAGCAACAAATATTTAAATCTTTAGATATTATAAACTTCTAATTCTAATGTTGGCCTTTTTAAAATGTCACTTTAAATTTTTTTATTTCTATCAGACATAATTTCCATTCAAATTAACGCAAAAGGGAAAAGTTAAGTCTCATAATATATTTGTAAAAAGAATATGTTTTTTGATAAGAAAATAGCTTTGACAAACCTTTTTTAAATTTCTTTCTTCAAGTTGGTTAAAATTTTGCTTTAAATTATGAGAAAATTCTTCTTCATATCCTAGTTCTTTTTCAAGAGAAACATAATGCTTCTTTTTGGCCTAGAAAGTTAAGAATATTCATAAGATTGTAAGTATTTAAGTAAAGTATATAAACTAAAAAAAATCAATCTATAAAAATAGTTCTACTTCAGCTCGGATTCTCAACTCCACGTTAGTCAAGATTTGAATCTGGGACTAATAATACTGTAAATAGTCAACTCCAAGGCTCATTCTACCTATCAAGTAAATAATAGTTTAGACTCTCTTTAATTTTCTTCTTTGTTTTTATGGGGGTTAAATATCATACATTATTCATTTATGAAATTATTGTGTTGACAACTTATAATACAGCTTCTTTTCTTTCGCAGATAATACATGATTATATTTTGTTTTGTGATATTTTTACAAATTGGAGATTTTGATTTATATTAGATATTCAATAGGATACTCAATACCCCTCTCAAGGGTAAGTACAGCATTTATATGTGTAATGAGTTATTGAAAGGATTAGGTAAACTTTAAATGTAATTAGTGTCCAGGGAAATTTTAAATTTGGATTGATATTATTTAAGTATTATATTTATATAAATGAATGTTGGGATCAATGCAAGTTACAACTTTTCAATTCTTTGATTCTATTTGAGCTAAGAAATATATTAAAGAATGATCATAATATTCACCTGGAAATATCAGAATCTAGTTTTTTTCTGTTTCATGACATTAATTGCTGAATGAATGAGTACATGTTCACTTGGTCAGTTGTTGGAATCATGATCATTTACTTCATGTTCAGGCAAGCTTTTGCGAGCGATCTCCCTATGGTCAAGTGAACAACTCGAATATTAAGTTAAGTATACTATTGTATATTTACTGATAATTATCATCTAAATAAAATAATCATTAGCAATTCCATTTCTGGAATTGTGTAACTGACCCATACACAAATATTCATGTTTGTGTATGTGATAAATTTTCTTTGTAATTGACACATATGCAAATATTTGTTTGTGTATGTGATAAAATTTTATTATTGACCCATACATAAATATTTGGTTATTTTTTTAAAAATTCTTTCTAATTGACCAATACACAAATATTTATATTTGTGTATGCGATAGTAAAGTCTGTATAATCAAACCATACACAAATATTTATATTCATGTAAGTGATAATAAATTGTGCATAATCAAACTACACGCAAATATTTATATTTGCGGATGAGAAAACCCATTTTAAAGTCACTGAACCATACAAAAATATTTATATTTTTGTAAGCGACAAGTATTCAAGGTACAGGGTATACAACCTGATTTGCATATTTTGTATAATATCAAATACTTATATAACTATTCATTTATTGACGAGCTTTATCATGAAACTCTGTAAGTATTTTGCATCTGGTGTATGTACTGACATGTGTGCAAATTTGCATGCATGGTAGGGTATGCAGTTGCATGTAGTCCAGCAGAGTTTGTACATATTACCGTTAAATCATTTATATTCATTCAAGGGTGAGTTGGATCCCGAGTTTTCCTGCAGTTTGTTCTTAATCCATAATTATTATTAATTGTCACGAGAGCTTTGATAATCATCACTTTTTGTCTGGTAACTCTTTATAAGATACACCCGGGCCACATTGAGGGTGTAGGAGCATTGTACAGAAGATCCTCAAATCTAACCCGAATGTCTGCATTTCTGAAAACCGAGGTGAGTGCAGGTGATTGTGGTTCTGTGGTTTTATATTTAAAGGGTTGTGGGATTGCAAGTAGCTGGCAAGTCACCTTAACAATACTTTTTTTTTTTTAAATTTTGGTTAATGTTGAGCACAGAGCAAGCAACTGGGATGAGGAAAAATATGTAAATATAAAATAAATGCAAAAAAAGAAAATATTCAAAAAAATAAAATTTACTGTAAGAAAAAGGTGATTCCTTTTTTACCCCTATATATATATATATATATATATATATATATATATATATATATATATATATATATATATATATATATATATATATATATATATATATATATATATATATATATATATATATATATATATATAAACTAAAACCTGGTAAAGACCCTTCAAACCCCTCCTCCTACCGCCCAATCTCCCTTTTATCCACCATCTCAAAACTTCTTGAAAAACTAATCCTAAATTCTATCCTCCAATTCATCCCACAACAAAACTTCCAACACGGGTTCAAACCCAACCACTCCACCACAACTGCTCTTACCAACGTCATCCAACCTATAATAAACGGACTAAACCATAAACCCTATCACAAAACTATACTAATAGCAATTGACATAAACAAAGCCTTCGATACTGTCCCGAAACATAATCTTATCCATAAAATCCTCCAATCCAACATCCCAACAAACACTAAGAAATGGCTAACCAACTTCCTATCAGGAAGAACCGCCCAAATACAACAAAACGGCCATAAATCACGTACCATCAACTTAAGAAACGGAGTTCCGCAAGGAGCCATACTCTCCCCCACTCTATTCAACCTGTACACAGCAGACCTCCCTCAACCCCAAACAACTTTCACTCGCATAATATCATACGCCGACGACTTAACTATTACCACCACTCACAAAGACCTCACCACTGCAACACTTCTCACACAAGACTACATAACACAACTCCAAACTTGGCTAGTAGAAAACAGGATGACGGCATCCCAAACAAATCCTCCATAACCCTTATAACAACAGACAAACACATATCCAACACCCACCCACAAGTCCTACTAAACAAAACACCCCATACCCCTCAACAAAACCCCAAAAATTCTCGGCCTAACATTTGACACTCACCTCACTTTCTCCAAGCACATTCAAAATACCACATCAGCCGCAAACAGAAAACTCAACATCCTCAAAACAGTGGCCAACACAGACATAAACAACAACATACAAACCTCAATTGCTATCTACAAGCAATTTATACGCCCCACCATTAACTACGCCTCCCCTGTCTGGCACCCTCTGCTCTCCGACAAAAACTTAACGACACTCCAAATAACGCAAAATAAAGCCCTTCGCACCATCACCGGCTGCACACGCACAACCCCTCAACAACACCTACATAACGAAACCAAGATACTACCTATAAGGAATCACCTCGAAATGATAGGCACCCAATTTTACGCAAAAACACGTCTACCCACTCACCCATGTCACAATACTCTCCTACAACCTACCCCACAGAGACTAACACAGCCTCCATCGTCCACCGGCGCCTTTTACAAACAGATCCTAAATCACATACCCCCTCCTCCCCCAATACCACAACAACCAAACATATACACACTCAACTAACACATTCATATATGATCAACAGACCTCCAAACAGCATCCTTAACGAAGCACCTCCCGAAATAAACACCAACTCCAACAACCTCCCAAGACACTTACAAATCTCACTAGCAAGATTGAGATGCGGGCACCACCCAAACTTACAAGATTACAAACACAATTTCAATCTAAACCAGGCAACATCTTCCACTTGTACCAGATGCAAAAGGGCCCCGGAGACCGTGGAACACTTTCTTTTAGACTGTCCCTCCAACTATCGCCCCAAAATCTTCTGGGGCATCACTTCTTTGGAAGATCTCTGGTCGAGACCGTCTGCGGCGGGAGGCTTCATTAGCGAAGTGTGGCCGCCTCAACAGGGGGTGGTCAGGGGGTGAGAAGGTAAAAAAAAAAAAAGGTATATATATATATATATATATATATATATATATATATATATATATATATATATATATATATATATATATATATATATATATATATAATATATATATATATATATATATATATATATATATATATATATATATATATATATATATATATATATATATATATATATATATATATATATATATATATATATAGCTTTTATTAATGTATTTATCAAACAAAAAATTTTTTTAAAGATTTCATTTTTTTATTACTAAAAATATTGCATTATTGAAGTTTGTACTGGTTTCTTCTTTGGCCTCTTCCCTTCATACAAAAAAAAGGTTGATCATAATTTTAAATACTTGAAAATGATAAATAACACAACTTAAATATAAATATATATATATTTTTTTTTTTAACCTAATATCGTTTGAAGACGATGGTAATAATACTGAATAGTAAACAACGTGTGTCTGGTTCAGTTATTATAAAATACAGGCTCTGAGCGGAAAGTATGCTTACATTTTTCACTTATTATAAAAAAAATTACTAATTTAAAAATTAATATGCCATACTATAGTGAAACTGAACAAATCAAAGCTGTATTATGCAAGGAATATCTCTGTGTATGTATGTATGTATGTGTATGTATGTATGTGTATGTATGTATGTGTGCGTGCGTGCTTGCGTGTATATATATATATATATATATATATATATATATATATATATATATATATATATATATATATATATATATATATATATATATATATATATATATATATATATATATATATATATATATATATATATATATATATAATTTAGGGATGGAGCGATACCAAAAGTTTTGCTGATACCGATGCCGATACCGATACCGATACCAATTTTTAACTTAAGAATATATATATATATATATATATATATATATATATATATATATATATATATATATATATATATATATATATATATATATATATATATATATATGATCCCAGTAAGGCTCTAGGGGCCTGTCAGCGGGGCCAGCACTCGTCTCCATCTGGATCTGTCGGAAATATTCCATTCCAACTGTTCCACCATAGGCAGCTGATGTCACCTCAGTGAATCCGCAACTAAATCTAGCCATCTCTCCTTTGTTTCCTTCTCGGTCTTCTTCCTCTTGGCGTCCACTCTCATATATATATATATATATATATATATATATATATATATATATATATATTATATATATATATATATATATATATATATATATATATATATATATATATATATATATTACCATCACTCACTTGCATAGACTGTTTCAAGGAGGGGGTATAATTAAAAAAAAAAAAAAAAAACACCCAATCCTGATCCTAACGTAGATCCCTCAGGTAGGCGAAGACAGAGGATTTAGAGAAAGTTTTTTTTATATATACTGCAGGAAAAACAGAAGATAAAGAGTTCTACAGGAAAGAGGTGGCTGGAAAGGAGGAGGAACTATAAGTAAAAGCCTTAAGTTCGCAATTATGAACCGACCGGGGCCCCGGCCCCGGCCAAAAATCAGGGAAAACCGGGGTTGCCGGCCGGGGTTAAAATGGCAAATTATACTTAAATTTTTTATTTTTTTTAAAATTTTCAGCCGATTCTGCTGAAACTTTCAGTTATATAGATTTTTTACCGGTAAGAAAAGTCCATTTCTAGCGTTTTTCCGAGTCTATTACGGTTAAAAGTTTTTTTTTTTTTTTTTTTTTTTTTTTGGAAGTTTTACCCGTTTTTAATTGAATGGCGGTGCCAAACCACTTTTTAGAATGAGCTGAAAATTGGACTATTTATTCAAAATTAAATGGGATACAAAAGTCTCTAATAGACTTTTGTTCCCAGAGTTATAGG
>SEYY01005732.1:0-10000 GCA_009176605.1 Armadillidium nasatum | reverse complement strand
TTACAAAGAAGAGACGTGCTCATTTATCCTTTGAGACACAAAAGGGAAACTCTTGCTTCATATTGCTTATATATATTGTAAGAGGCTGGCTACTGCCAATTTTTCCTGCTTGCTTGCTTTGCCGATATGATTTTTCATTATTAACCGTGCTTGGAAACAGTAATATTAATGTGCATGTGCGGTGTCCCTGAATAGAGAGCATGAAGGGAGATTAATGTTGACGTTTTTAAATTTTTATATGCGTTAATGTTATTATCCTATGTTAAATTTATTTATTTTATTATTAATTGAATTCGCTTTTGAGCTAGTGGTAAAATCTTATAAGCTACTTTTCCCATTTCAGACGATAAATAAACAGGTTATTTTTTACATCTAGTTGGATAGCACGGTATTCTCATTATACAAGAAGGCATATTACCCTTCCAAGGGAAGGTTTTAAATTTTTATAATTTTGTTGATTAATCTATAATGTATCAAGATCATTTAAATTAAGGTGAGGCACTGTAGTAAATATTTATATTTCTCACAGGTGCCAGTCCAGGGTCTTATTACCTATTGACAATTAAAGACTTTATCTCTAGTACCAGTCTAGGTCTCCTTCCTGAGTACCAGTACCGATTATTGTGCTCATCCATATGGTCTCATTATTTGTAATCCGTATACAAAGCCATATATTCTTTGTGAATTGACTCATTACTTGATTGTAGAGAAATAATCTGGTATCATTACTGGCTGTAAACTCAATCTCTATCTCACAGTCCGTGTTGACTCATCATAATCTAGTCAGCGATTGTGGATGTATATTCATTACTGGAGAAGTTCCAGCCTTGCCTGGATATTCTACTAAGAATACTCAATCTATACAAAGATAAGTTAAAACTTGTCTCTTAACAATATTGACTTTCCTGGGAATAATATTAATTGATTATAATTATTATCATATTCTTATATTCTTAATTAGAGTGCAGTAATTGTTAAAAGAATTTATTATGTTGCATACATAATCTATACTTTTCTTCATTAAGTCATTTGTGTTTTTGAATAATATTTATTTTTTATATTTAATGAATTATATATTTTTACATATTTTTCCTCAGTGTTTCATTTAGTAGCGTAGTCTCCTAAATTACACTGCTCAGAGTATCCCACCATATCGAACCTGAGTGGTTCTTAGTTTCTGTTGTGCAAACCAAGGTGAGCAGGCTTTCAATGGTCTCCTTAGTCGTCTCTCTTTTTCTTTTTGATCGTATGTCCATTGGTTTTTCTATTCTGCTAGTCCACTTGCCTTAACAATATATATATATATATATATATATATATATATATATATATATATATATATATATATATATATATATATATATATATATATATATATATACCCGATCCCAGTAAGGCTCTAGGGGCCTGTCAGCTGGGCCTGTCAGCGGGGCCTGTCAGCGGGGCCAGCACTCGTCTCCATCTAGTTCTGTCGTAAATAATTCCATCTTCCACCAACTGATCCACCATAGAATCCTGGATTCATCCATCTCTTTCTGGGCCTCTCTCTCGGTCTTCTTCCTCTTGGCATTCACTCTCAACTCCGTCTAGCCGCTTTCCCCTCCGGTATCCTCCACATGTGTCTCAACCATCTCAGTTGTGCTGCATCTATTTTTTGAATTATTGATCCAACACCTATACTTCTATTGTTCTTTGGCTTCTTATACTCTCCCTCTTGGTCCTTCCCACCGTCAGCCGCTGCACTGTTATATCTGCTGCTTAAATTCTGCTTTCTTGTTATCATAATTCAAGACTCCGCCCCATATAACAAAATTAGGGTCAGAGTACTTTAAAAAATTACATTCTTTACTACTATATAAATTTTTTTGTCGGCCAAGATTGGGTACAGTGCCCTCACCACTCTTCCGAATTTCTCCATCCTCTTCGTGATTTCCAGGGTATTTCCTCATTCCTTTATGAATACTCCCCACCAAAAACTCATCTCTCTACCATCCTCCCCTCCTCACTATGCACCTTCAGCACAAGCTATTCTCTCATCCTCCTCACTACTAACTATTAGCTGTTCTGTCTTTTCTGCATTCATGCTCATTCCCCTCTTTTAGCTTTTCAGCAAAACTTCTTATCACCACTCTTAACCTCTCTATATTGGCTCCATAAATATATATATATATATATATATATATATATATATATATATATATATATATATATATATATATATATATATATATATATATATATATATATATATATATTTATAGGGGGAGGACGTAGCGCCGTCCGAAGCGATGAAAGTACCCCCCATTGGGCTTAACCGCGGAGTGATAGGGTGGGCTAGACCATCCCGTTTCACTCCGTTGCCCTTTGGTTCGCTCACCTACTCAGAGGGTCTCTAGTGTACCCTCTTCCCACAAGGGAGTGTCTATGCTTTCACTTCTTCCCCCAACTCCCTTCTCATGTTCTTACAAATTTACAAGAGCTTACTCCTACATATACCTTTAAAATAGAAAAAATGACGAAACATATAACTGCCTCGGAGATGCTACGAGAGGTGGCATCCAAAGAATGTCCCTCATCAACTCCTTCCCCCATCACCACTTGGAAGTTGGTGGCCTCCGGTGATGGGGTTGGTGCCACCAAGATCTCTACGCCGACTTGCCCTGATGCACGATCTTCCTTTTTCATTAACTTCTGCAACATTCGTGGTCTCTTTAATAATTTCCACTTTGTCGAAAACCACCTCTCTTCTTCTAGACCTCATCTCTTATTCTTAACCAAAACTCAGGTGTCTGAGTGCTCTGACAGCAAGCCTTATTCTGTTTCCTCCTACTGTCTCTATCCTCAATTTTCAGTCAAAGGCGCATGTTGCGCTTAGGTCCGCAACGATGTTGTCTGTTCTCGTGTCTCTAATTTGGAGTCTTCTGAATTCTCTACTCTATGGCTTAAACTTTCCTGCAACTCTACAACTAAATTTATATGCTCTCTCTACTTATTTCCTAACTCTACAGACTATCCAAAATTCTTCGACTATCTTAACTCCAAAATAGAACACATTCTTTCTTCTTCTCCTTTCTCCGAAATCATCATATTAGGTGATTTCAATGTTCACCACCGCCAATGGCTTTCATCTAGTTCTCACGATCCAGCTGGTGAACTCGCCTTCCAATTTTCTATCCAGAACAACCTTGAGCAGTTGGTGCATCTCCCTACCCGTATCCCTGATCGCCTTGGTGATGATCCCAACATACTTGATCTTTTAATAACTTCTTATCCTTCTCCTTACATTGTTAAACTCTTTCCTCCTCTGGGTTCATCCGATCACTTTCTTATCTCTGTATCTTGGCCTGTCTCTTCAAGTCTTCCGCAAGAACGGCCCCCCGCCTTCAGCGAGGAGACGTTTCTGGCATTTCAGTGCCACTAACTGGTCTGACTTGCGGTTGTACTTCTCTGATTTTCCATTAAATGATTACTGTTTCAGTGGGAGGAGTCCCTCTGAGTGTGCAGAGCGCATAACCGAGGTGGTTCTCTCTGGCATGGAGGCGTACATTCCATATTCTTTCCCTTCTACTAAACCTAACAAACCTTGGTTTAACTCTGCTTGTTCTCGTGCTATCCGCCACAGGGATTTATGCTGCCTTCAGGAATTACCGCCGTCTTCAAACTCCTGAAACTCATGCAACTTATATTTCATCCCGGAATCGTGCAAAATCTATTCTCCAAAATACTTAAAAACTCCATTCTCCGCTTAAAATTCCGCATTCTTCCTCTTTCCCTCCTTTAGTTTCTTCTAACGGGACAACTGCCGTTTTGCCTTCCTCTAAAGCTGAACTTTTCGCTCAAACTTTTGCTTCCAACTCAACCTTAGACGATTACGGAGCTGTTCCTTCTCCTTCAACCCCTTCTAACTCATTTATGCCTAAAATTATAATTTCTTCTAAAGACGTCATTTTTGCTCTCTCTGAGCTTAACACTAGGAAGGCGTAAGGTCCTGATGGTATCCGTCCTGTGGTTCGCAAATCTTGTGCTTCCGAGCTTGCACCCTGCCCTTGTAAACTTTTTCGTCTTTGTCTTTCTACTTCAACCTTCCCTTCTTGCTGGAAACGTGCGCTCATTCAGCCTGTGCCGAAGAAGGGGGACCCCTCTCAACCCTCTAACTATCGTCCCATTTCCTTAACCTCCGTTCTTTCTAAAGTTTTCGAATCTATCCTTAACAGGAACATTTGGAAACATCTCAATTCTTCTAATCTTATCTCTGATCACAAGTATGGCTTTCGTAAGAAACGCTCTACAGGTGATCTTCCTTCCCTTCTCTCTGACTCTTGGTCCTCCGCTCTTCGGCATTTCGGTGAATCTTTTGCTGTTGTGCTAGACATATCGAAAGTTTTCGATAGAGTCTGGCACAAAGCTTTGATTTCCAAACTTTCCTTTTTCGGAATCTATCCCTTCTCTCTATGACCTTCTCTCTGATTTCCTTTCCGGTCGTTCTATAGACGCTGTTGTAGACGGCCACCGTTCTTCCTTTAAATCTAATAATATTGGTGTTCCTCAAGGATCTGTCCTATCCCCAACACTTTTTCTACTTTTCATTAATGACCTTCTCTCTGTTACTTCATCTCCTATTCACTCCTATGCTAATGACTCCACCCTTCATTACTCTTTTCAGTTTGAAAGGCGCCCCTCTCAACAACAGTTACTAGATGCTAGGTGGATTGCCTTGGAGCAGCTGACATATGATCTATCTCGTATTTCTAATTGGGGCAGAGAGAATATGGTTGTTTTCAATGTCTCAAAAACTCAATTCCTCCGTCTCACTACTCGACACAATCTTCCACACAACTATGATATATTCTTCGAAAACATTCAACTCAGACCTTCATCTGTTCTCAATATTCTCGTTGTTTCCTTTTCTCGTGATCTTTCAAAGAAAGATCACATTACTTCTCTTTCTAAACAAGCTTCTAAGAGGTTAGGTGTTTTGAGGCGCCTTCAGTATTTCTTCAGTCCACCCCAGTTGCTTGCTCTGTATAGTGGTGTTGTTCGTCCCTGTATGGAGTATGTTTCGCACATCTGCGGTGGTTCCACACATACAGCTCTGCTTGAGAAAGTGGAGTCTAGGGCATTTCTTCTCATCAACTCTCCTGCTCTTACTAACTCTCTTCAATCTCTTTCTACCCGTCGAATTGTTGCGTCACTCTCTCTATACTATCGCGATTACAATGAACACTGCTCTTCTGAACTCTCTCGTCAAATACCTCCTCCACTGAGAAGGGCTCGTGCGACTTGACTTTCTACACATTCTCATCCTTTCTCTGTCCAACTCTCTGACCCCAGACTCTACCGCTATGCTCTGTCTTACATGTACTCTACCGGTAAAGTCTGGAACACACTCCCTTCTTCTATTTTTACAACTTCCAATGACTTGCACACCTTCAAAACTCGTGTATCAGGTCACGTCGGCCTTTAATTTGACCATTCTTCCGTTTTTCGCCCTAACTCTGGTGGAATTGTAGTAGGCCTCTGCCCTTTGCCCACCAGAGGTGATATACATATATATATATATATATATATATATATATATATATATATATATATATATATATATATATATATATATATATATATATATATATATATATATATATATATATATATATATATATATATATATATATATATATATATATATATATATATATATATATATATATATATATATATATATATATATATATATATATATATATATATATATATATATATATACTATATATATATATATATATATATATATATATATATATATATATATATATATATATATATATATATATATATATATATATATATATATATATATATATATATATATATATATATATATATATATATATATATATATATATATATATATATATATATATATATATATATATATATATATATATATATATATATATATATATATATATATATATATATATATATATATATATATATATATATATATATATATATATATATATATATATTATGTCTCCTCTTTTGTGTAAAGACCAGAGTTGAAGCAATACCAATCGTTAAATGCCGATATGCTCCGTGTGCATTTCAAAAGAAATTGGGAAAAGAGATAAAGGGAGTGTGTTCCAGACTTTACCAGTAAAGTACATGTAAGATTAGGTATGTTAGGTGTGCCTGTTAAGTCTGAGAAAGAGAAAGAATAAGACTTTGTTGAAAGGAGTGGTGAACGAATCCTTCTAAATGGAGGAGAAATGCAACGGGAGAGTTTAAAAGAGCAGTGTCCAGCGATATTATTGATTGAGTTACGCAACAGTTCAAGGGGCAAAAAGATTCTGGAGAGAATTAGTGAGAGCGGAAATGTTGTCAAAACGAAAAGCCATTGACTCCACCTTGTTAAGGAGAGCTGTGTGATTGGAATCACCATAGATGTGTGTGACGTACTCCAAACAGGGGAGAACAATATCCTTATAAAGAGAAAGCAAATGGATTTGCGTTAAAAAAATTACGAACGCGCAACAGAACGTCCAACCTCTTAGAAGCTTGTTTAGAGAGAGAAGTAATGCGATTCTTCCAAGAAATATAACGAGAGGCCACCATTCTAGAGTCAATTAACTGTTGCTGAAAAGGGCGCCTTTCAAATTGAAAGGAGTAATTGTAGGAGTGGATACGTAATGATGTTATAGAGAGAAAATCATTAATGAAAAGTAGAGAACGTGTTTCGTTTAGGACAGAATATTGAGGAGCCCTACTATTAATAAATTTAAAGGATGAACAATGGCCGTCTAAATCAGCAGCTATAGAACGACCGAAAAGAAAATCAAAGAGAATGATAGATTCCTAAAGAGGAAAGTTTAGAAATCAAAGATTTGTAACAGAACATATCGAAGTCTTTCGAAATGTCCAGCGCGATAGCAAAAGATTCACCGAAATACCGTAGTACGGAAGACCAAGAGTTAGAGAGAAGGGAAAGAAGATCACCTGTAGAGCTTTATTATAGAAGTCATTCTGGTTATCAGAGATAAGAATTGAAGAATTGAGATGTTTCTAAATCTTCCTGTTAAGGATAGATTCGAAAATTTTAGAAAGAACAAAGGTTAAAGAAATGGGACGATAGTTGGAGGGTTGAGAGGGGTCTCCCTTCTTTGGAACAAGTTGAATGAGCCCACTTTTCCAGAAAGAAGGAAAGGTTGAAGTTAAAAGACAGAGACAAATTAGTTTACGAAGGCTGGGGCAAGTTCAGCAACACAAGTTTTGAGAATAACAGGAGGAATACCATCAAAATCAAACGTCTTCTTAGTGTTAAGGTTTGAGAGAGAAGAAATGATATCCTTAGTAGAAATTACAATTAAGCATAATTGATTTGCAAGGAGCTGAAGGAGGAGGAATAGCTTCCAGAACCATCTAAGGCTAAATAAAATGCAAAAGTTTAAGAGAAGAATTCAGCTGTAAATTCTGGGATGAAATATAATTTGAATGAGTTCTGGAATTTGAAGACAACGTAATCTCTGAAGGCAGCATCCCTGCGGCGAATACCACAAAAACAAGCAGAGTTAAGCCAATGTTCGTTAGGAATAGTAGAAGGGAAAGAATATGGAATGTGCGCCTCCATGCCAGGGAGAATCACTTCATTAATGTGCTCGACACACATTGAGTGTCCCCTCCCACGGAAGCAATAAATATATATATATATATATATATATATATATATATATATATATATATATATATATATATATATATATATATATATATATATATATATATATATATATATATATATATATATATATATATATATATATATATATATATATTAGGGATGGAGCGATACCAAAATTTTTACCGATACCGATACCGATACCGAAACCTAAAAATTACCAGATACCGATACCGGTATCGGTATCGGAAAATATGCCGATACTACTACCGATACCGATACCGATACTTTACTCTTGTCCAAAAATTTTGCCGATACCGATACCGATACTGAAAAATACCGATACCGATACCGATACCCGATACCGGAAAATATGCCGATACTTGCCGATACCCGATACCGATACCGATACCGATACTTCACTCCATCCCTATATATATATATATATATATATATATATATATATATATATATATATATATATATATATATATATATATATATATATATATATATATATATATATATATATATATATATATATATATATATGTTACCATCACTCACGGGCAGTGTCCTTTCCAAGGAGTAGGCATAATTAAAGGATAAAAAAAAAAAAAAAAGACAATCCCGATCCTAATGTAGATCCCTCAGGTAGTCGCAAACATAGGATTTAGTGAGAGGTTTTTTAAATACAGCAGGAAAAACAGAGTGAGTTCACAGAAGAGTTGGATGGAAAGAAACAACAGCCTTTGTAGTCTAGAAGAGTGAGAGTGCGCCAAAGTCACTTCGAAGAGAAAGAGGATTAAGGGAGTTTGAAAGTAGGGGCTAGTTTATTAGTCTTTTAGCCTTAGACTCAACCATATCCAAAAGAAGGGTGGAACAGAAGGTACCCCAAATGTGAAAACAGTACTCCATGCAAAGACGGAAAAGACACTTACATAATTGGAGTAACTAATTAGAAGAAAAACATTCCTGCAATCTGAACATAATTCCCAGCTTTTTAGAAGCCAAATTAGCAACCTTTGTGATATTATGTTTCCAAAATAATTTATTATTTATGTTCATACCAAGAATATTTATGTTGTTTACAGGTGAGACGGGAGAGCCGTGGAAGGAAATAGAAAAGTTGGTAGGTGCTGTTGAGAGAGAGATCTGAAGTTGAGATTTCAAAGAGTTGAATTTTACAAGGTTGTGGTGGTCTCATCGGGAAATCCCATCCATATCGGCAAGATTGGTATAGAGTCTAGGTATGAAGCAAGTTGAAGACAAGAAGCAACTGTAGAAGTAAAAGAGGGAGCAGATCTGAAATTAGTAGAAGAATGGAGAGTTGAGTAGTCGACATAACAATGAACAGAGTTAGAAGTACAGCTGAGGAGATCGTTGATGAAAAGTAAGAGTAAAGTAGGAGATGGAACAGAACCCTGAAGAACAACACAATTATATATATATATATATATATATATATATATATATATATATATATATATATATATATATATATATATATATATATATATATATATATATATATATATATATATATATATATATATATATATATATATATATATATATATATATATATATATATATATATATATATATATATATATATATATATATATATATATATATATATATATATATATATATATATATATATATATATATATATATATATATATATATATATATATATATATATACATATTAGAGGTGGACCGGATATCCGCATCCGCATCCGCAACTGCGGATATCCGCATCATTTTTCCAATATCCGCATCCGCGGATATCCGCAATTGGATATCAGCAACTGCATCCGCATGTGCGGATAGTAAAAAATTACGTATCATGCAATCGATATAAACTTTCAAAGGCAAAACTTTGTATTGAATGCAGAACCTCTTTCTGAGCGCCATACAGGCGACTATCTTGAAACTGTATTTGAAAAGATGCTGACAAAATGGAAGATTTCATTAAATGAAGTGCACTGAATAGTCAGGGATTCGGGCACAAATATAAAAAAAGCACTTTCTCTGGCAAGAGTGAAAAATGTAGATTGCTTTGCACACCAAACTCAGATAGTAGTTAAAAAATTCCATTATGAGTCAAAAATGTGTATCCGATTTAATAACCAAATGTAGGTTAATTGCTACGCATTTCAATCACTCCGTTGTAGCCCAAAATGAGCTGAAGAAAATACAAACAAGATTAAATGTTCGTCCACTTTCTGTCATGCAAGATATTCAAACACGCTGGAATAGTAGTTTGCATATGCTTGAGAGGATGAGCGAAATTAATGAGGTCCATTTGCCTTTATGC
>SEYY01005731.1:32500-57500 GCA_009176605.1 Armadillidium nasatum | reverse complement strand
TTTTACTACCATTAATATAACATCAGCAACTACTCACAATTCATTCTCTCGGACGGTTCTTAACCACGATGGTTTTTTCAAGCCTCCATTTATATCTGTTAAACTCTCACATCTTCCATATTTTTCCATCCCATGTTCTATGCAGTATTGTTCTTCATTAAGTAAGAAATTACGACAGTTACCCTGAAGACCTGTCACTTCCTGTGGGAGAAATAGAGGCAGATCTCACTCCCTCAACTATAACGATGCGGCTACCGTCTTCTTATTATCCATTCTTTATCCTTTAAACACTTTTCTACATCACTATGTTAAAATTTAGAAAAATATCAATTAGAGACATTCAATATAAAATATATCTAATTTTCCTTCAATAAAAAATTCACCTATGACATTTGACGCACTATCAATATCCAAAACTATTACTCTTCCATACCTCTTTTCTACCTTACATTCCATACTCAAGCTTTTTAAATTCTATACGTTTTTTAATAATGATAAAAACAATGATTTGAAAAAATAATAGAGAGTTTACGTAATATTGAACAGCTATGATGGTAATTTGTAAACGCAAATAATAGCGACACCTACTCTATGAATTTTCCAAACAAATGGGTATACAATGTTACATAAGGAGGTCAGCAGGGGTCACAGACAGAAGAGAGGGATAAAACCACAATACTGACAAGACTTTTTCTTATTGGAAATAAAAAAAAAAAAAAAAAATAGCCTACGATTGCAGTACTTAACTAAATCTAAAATATATGGACAGTTGCTAAAAATTGCTAAAAATAATACAATTGTAACGAGAAAATAATTTCAATTAAGTATATGCATAAAAATGTATGCGAACCATTTAGACAAAGAGAAGTAAGAAAATTTGATATTAATCATGCAAGAAAAACCTATGTAACAATAATAATAATAATAATATTTTTTAGCACCAATATATTAAAAATAAAAATAAAATCTGAAACGCTACAATAAAAATAGCAATTTAAAAAAAAAAAAAAAAAAAAAAAAAAAAAAAAAAAAAAAAAAAAAAAAAAAAAAAAAAAAATAATAATAAATAATAATAATAATAAAAATAAATTTTACATTTGGCAATTAATCAGTATGTATTTTGGACATAAACGTTTTTAAAGAAAGAAAAACTGCATAGCATTATGTATTTGGCAAAAGAACGTTAACTAACGGATTCTCAAAAAAATTTCTTGCAACAAGTCCTCCTTCTGATCTTTTTAACTACGCTAAAAATATTTGTCACAAAAGAAGAAAGTCGTAGAATCATTCAAGGTTTACTCATTCAAACTTTTCATTTTGAGATAGAGATTGTGTGGAGTATTAAAGGTTACTCATTCAAAACTTTCAGTTAAAAACATTCCTTTGAGAAGTACTTGTGTGGAGCATTTAAAAGCTTAATTTGTATGTAGTATCTGTTCTACTTGCTCAAACCTAACTAAAAATATCAAAAAAAAACAAAAATTTTAAAGACAATAAGTTCATAAATTTTTAAGATATCTTCAATGTAATTCATATATACATTCTATTGTCACTTGCTGCTCATTATATATATATATATATATATATATATATATATATATATATATATATATATATATATATATATATATATATATATATATATATATATATATATATATATATATATATATATATATATATATATATATATATATATATATATATATATATATATATATATATATATATATATATATATATATCTACCCTTGCTCACGTGATTGACTCACGTGCTTGAGGGCGCCGGTTCAATTCCCATGTATATGCTACCTAGAAAAGTTCCTTCCTCTCCTAGGATAGGGCAATGCCCGTATATATATATATATATATATATATATATATATATATATATATATATATATATATATATATATATATATATATATATATATATATATATATATATATATATATATATATATATATATATATATATAATATATATATATTATATATATATATATATATATATATATATATATATATATATATATATATATATATATATATATATATATATATATATATATATATATATATATATATATATATATATATATATATATATATATATATATATATATATATATATATATATATATATATTATATACATATATTATATACACACGGCTATTCTGGGTTGGTACACAGATTTTAGGGGTGACCCTTCCACAATACATTAATTACCATGACAAAAAAACATGAGAATTTTCTTAAAGAGTAATTTGTTGAACCAATATGCAAAAATTTAATGTAAATAGCAATTCTGACAGATTGATGAAAGTCTGTCTTCTGCGGGAAAGTGGCGATAGTACGGAAAAGACGACGGCAGTTTGGGAAAACAGAACTGACACTTTGGAAGATGAGCCACGGAGCCGTATAAAGACTATGGGTGTACTATGATTACTCTTGCTTACGGTTTTGAGCATGATACTTTTACTATTCATCTAACAAAATTTAATGTTCGAGAATTTCGATCCAATGTGGCCTCTTAACAGCAGAATCAGAAGTTATGTAGAAGGGTAACACACGATGGGAGAAATTCAAAAAGTAATACTACAGGGTGGAGTCAAAATTATCAAAGAGGGAATGTGGAAGATGCTTTGGATGCTCTATCACCTGTGTCATTGCAAACTAAACAAAAAGTGACTATTTTGTTGATCCAACCTTATGAAATTTACAGAGTAAATGCATGGCATTGGACAGTTTATATAACCTTTAATTAGAACTTTATCGGTATACTTAACTATTTAACCTCTGGGCAAATCATTGTGCTCGCTATTCATTTTGGGTATGACGTGCCAAAAGACCATAATTGAGTGTACGAACAGCCTGGCAGCCTTAACAAACTATCATTAATTGCATCACTAGCCTTATGAAACTCCCTTTAACTTTATTTTAATTAACATTATTTAACTTATTCCTTTAGATTTCCTTTACTCGGCAAGGTTTAAATTTTTCAGTGTGTTCCACGTTTTTAATTACTCCTTAACAATATCTAAATTATTTGAATCCAAATATTTCATGAAGCAATGATCAGAGATACGCAACTAGATTCCTTTTGAAGATCTTCTCTTCTGATTTCCCACACTTCTTTTCATATACATAACTGCTACTTTCTCCTATCGATCATTAGTATCCTCCTCTTATTCCCTTTCATTTCTTCCTGAGCTCTTTCACACTTCAGGTTTTCATGAAGTTCAATCGGCCTTCATGGTTGAACAGGCACTTTCTTCTTTGTCCCAGAATCGAAAGTATTTTTCAGAATCATTATGCTTAAGCTGAGAGGTAGCCATTCTTGCGAAACACTTCGCAATACGTGTTCTTTTACACTTAATGCGAACGAGTAAGGTTATCACATTGGAGGTGAAATCCCTCCACAATGTGCATCGAAATCAAGGAGTCTCTTCCAGGATTTCAGTAGATTGTTGAATTTTGCATTTGAAGCACCTCTTTGGTTTGAGGTTATGAAGGTCGTGTGGAAAAGCAAAGTCTATTTTCATTATCGAGAGTGGATCAACTAACCGATCAAATCCTTCTTAATATATTTAATTGAAAAAGAAGTATTTATCACACTAATATTTCATCGTCGCAGCCAACAAGGAGAAAGTACATTACTGTTTCCCGCACCTTTGGGTACCTTCATGAGATAAGGTACAATCCAGAGTCCTAAGGGTTTTCCAGTTTTGAGGATACTGACAAATCCCCTGAGTGCTTTGACACACCAAAAGGGAGGTTTTTCACTGTGGCACGTAAGTATTCAAGTTTTAAACTTTGGTTAGTCAGGTCGGCCTGATTTATTCACTAAATTAAACTATAAAGAACTGATTCTTAGACCACAGGATCAAAACTGCACAAAATATTTCCAGATTGTTAACACAACGACCAGAACATCCTTACTTCATCCCTCAGACCCTAAAACATATGTGCAAACAGGATGAAAAGTTTTCATAGGCAGCAAGATGATGATATCCCAGGAGATGAATGACAGAACAAAAATGCATACAGAAAATAAAAGTAAAACGTATACAAATTTAAAAGCAAGTGTAATCAAAGACACGATCAAAGGAATAATAATAAAAGGAGGAATTATAAGCTAAAAGGAAAATAGAAATAAATCGAAAGAAGCATTATGCGTTCACCGAAGTGACCTTACTCCTTTTCCATAGCATGGAACTATCTTCCATAAAGGGGTGTATTTATATATCACAAGGGCAAAACCATAACTATATTTTTAAAATTTTTTAAACTTTAATGTGAGCTGCTAACTAAAAGAGAGAAAGTTTAATATGACATAATTGAAATGGGGAACAACCTTTTCTTTCCTAATATGACAATTGAAATGGGGAACAACTTTTTCCTTCCTAATATGACATAATTGAAATGGGGAACAACCTTTTCCTTCCATAAGTCTTCTAAAAATAATTTTACAGGTAACTTACAAGTCCAACGTTAAAATTTCCCTCATGTAAAAAAACATGAAAATATGACTATGTTTTTCCCTTGTGATATAGGCCTATACCGTGTATATATATATATATATATATATATATATATATATATATATATATATATATATATATATATATATATATATATATATATATATATATATATATATATATATATATATATATATATATATATATATATATATATATATAATTTAAATTATGAGACACAAATCGGATCTCTTTTTATCTTGCATTTTCATCTTTAGTTGCTCGAAGCTCTTCCAACTGAAAAGAAAAAAGAAAAAAAAAAGGTTTTAACAATTGTTTTAACTTATAACTTTCATAATTCATTTCTTTGAATAAAAAATAATCTACAGAAAAAAAAAAAAAAACAATCCTTACTTCCATTCTTATCATCTTTTTCCCCAAGTCCTTTTAATTACTTTAATCACATTCAAAAAATAATGATTAGCCTTTGTAAAAAGTTTAATACCTTAAAAGTTCTTTGAAATAACCTCCTCATTCAATAAAATTCTGCCTACAACTCCTTCAAGAGATTGACATCTACACTGTGTATTAATCATTTAATTATTTCATGCAAAAATTACTCGTTTCATTCGAAATTAACTGCCTAGCTCACATTCCAAAATCCACCTGATTAAAAACATACAAAAGCACCCATACAAAAAAAAAAAATTCCCATACCCAACTGTAATACTATTTTCTTCATGTACCCATTTAGTCAAAACATAATTCCAAATACTACGATTTACATACATGGTCGTAATTTTAAAGTAACTTTGGAAATTATTATTTTAAACATTTTGGAAAAAATATATGATAGCAACCAAATATCAGACAACCAACCAACATTAATGTCTCATTGTTGTGCCCTGATAATCTTCTTGCCCCTTTTGAAATAATATTTCAACCTTTCCTAATATTAATAAACTTTAAATAAAAATAAAACGCTATTACTAAAAATAAAATTTCCTATTTAACAAAAACGAATATTTAATTATTTTATTGACAAATTTTGCAACAAAACATGTAGAGGCAAAAACTTTAAAAAAAAAAAAATTTTTTAATAATAAACATGCCAAGCAAATATAATTTCACTACAATACATAAAGTGATGCGTTTATATAACTGACTCTACTAGTGAGAAATTTGCTTTATATATTTTGTAAAAATAGAAAGTTTAAAATGCAAAGAAAAAGCTATTGTTCACACAACAAAATAGTATATATATATATATATATATATATATATATATATATATATATATATATATATATATATATATATATATATATATATATATATATATATATATATATATATATATATATATATATATATATATATATATATATATATATATATATATATATATATATATATATATATATATATATATATATATATATATATATATATATATATATATATATATATATATATATATATATATATATATATATATATATATATATATATATATATATATATATATATATATATATATATATATATATATATATATATATATATATATATATATATATATATATATATATATATATATATATATATATATATATATATATATATATATATATATATATATATATATATATATATATATATATATATATATATATATATATATATATATATATATATAAGCTTCAGCTTTTTAAAACATTCTCTAACCAGTCTTTGAACGTTTTGAATGTAATTTTGTGACATTTTGAGCTTTGCCATCTGTATACTTTTGTTATTAAAAAGTTCACACTTTAAAGGTCTCTCTGTCTTTAATCACAGAGAAGAAGTTCTGAAGAATTTCTTCTACAGAATCAAACAACGATTGTTGCCCTACGAGTCTGGTTCCTCATATGAGGTACAACCTAATAATAATTTGTTAAATATTAAGTATGCATTCCATCGCCATTACTTCCCGCAATCAGTGAACTTGGGATGGACTAAAACACGGAAAGTCATAGACACCTATTTTCAGGGCAGAGAAGTCAGATTTGGAGGATTAATTATTTAGTATATAATAAAGAGATCCGAGCTGAACAAATTTTTAAAGTTATGGAGTCAGAGTCACACTTTTAAAATGGTGGGGCCCAGCCCGGAGAGTGTTATTTTAGAGTCTAGAGTGGGAAAGCTCTGCAGCTTCTTACCATCTTACATGGAATTTTTTGAGTTTATTTATAAAACCATCGTTTTACATATGACCCACTTCAGATATTGGAATATTTGTTATATGGTTTGCGTACACTTCGAAGCTTTGTGAATTCACTAATATTTTTAGTATTTAATGAAATGAGGTTTATGATCTTTTCGACATAAAGTTTTTATTATATTATCTTAAAGGATATGTCTTCTGCTTTTACGATTTTCCGGCTGTTGTGTATGATCCACTTTATAAATCGACCAATTTTTTTAATTAGTTTTTCAAAACTTTCTTTTAAAATATTAGAAGGTTATTATATACATCTATGACACATCCCCTGTACATATCTAAGTTGAAGGTTTTACTATTTATTAGAGATTCTAATCATTACTTTTAAAATTGTTTGCATGAACTTAAAGAACTTAAACTTAAACTGAATTTAAAAATATCTTTTCCCATATTTTAAAATTTATTTACTGCAAAATCTCAGCAATTCTAGAACGAATAAAACTGAACACAAATTGTTTGTTTTTGTTGTTTTCTACAATTCGACTTTCCATTCAATCAGAAATTAGATTTTAGACCTCAGAATTATAATTAAAGAAATTAAAGCACTTCGAATGAGAAGGTACAGTCGTAGTTCACTACATCTACAGATATATTACTAATATTTTGTATAACTAGTTTTGAGTCAATTACGGCTTTGCTCAGTTAAAAATATCACTGTCAGATAATGTCTCTTTGAGCTGCTAAAACAATAAAAAAAAAAAAAGATAGATTTTGAATATTTTCGTCAACACAGCAACATATGGAATATCCAATACAAAATCATCAAAATACACCTTGAAAATCAAGCAGAAAATGTTGCAAGCCAGATCAAGATTGCAATGTAAGTGTCAATGTAACAAAACTTATTTAGTTACCATCACTGTAAACTACAACAAAATCAAACATTTACACACACAAAAAAAAACACACCTTATTATATATATATATATATATTATATATATATATATATATATATATATATATATATATATATATATATATATATATATATATATATATATATATATATATATATATATATATATATATATATATATATATATGTACAAAGTTTATAAAGCATATAGAAAAGAGTAAAATAAAAAGCAATTGGTTAATGCCAAATAGTGAAATAATGTCTTTATTTCAAAGCATTTTAGCAGAGAAATAAAGAAAAGAAGTTGCATAAAATACATTTACTTGCCAGATTCGAAGTTCTTAAAAATCCGGCAAATTTCTAATTTTAATTCTCTACTTTACTAAGTTCTTCAAGCTGAAATAGGGTAAATAACACTCATTATTGATGCTTTGATTTTGTAAAGCTCAATTTGGGGTCCACTAAACAAGCAATGCTTTTACATAAGCTGAGTATAAATAAGGAGAGCACTAAATCACTGAGGGTGGCTAAAACGGTTGAATTTTTTACATAAGGAAGATGGATTAATATTTGAAAATGTTTTGGAGGAGAAAGAATGGTTTTAACATAAGAAAAAAAAGTTACTTTTCGTATATTTACATTTGAAATTTTAATTACTTTTTTAATAGGTAATTTATTTGAATATTCTGTCGGTTAAAATGAATTAGAGCCCCTCCCCTGTCATGATCTTGACTGTAGATAGTAAAAAGTACTTTAAGGGTTAAGCACAAATAAACAGGCAATCGGGCAATTAAAACAGTTCATTTTAGGGTCAAAAGAATTTTTTATAGAACCTAAAAAAGAATATTGATTTTTGGCATTTGAAATAAATAAAGATTTTAAAAAATTACTTTAAATAAAATTGTCGGGAGGGAAGGGCAATTTAATAATTAATAATAAATAAAAATAATAATAATAATAATAATAATAATAATAATAAAATCTAACCTCTGCTTCGCTATCAATACTATCCTCGTCTGAACCATGCTCTGAGGGAGCCGGTGTTGTTGCTCTCGATGACGAAGGAGACGGGTGGTTCTGAGATAGGGCGTGGATATTTAAATCTTCCTGGACCTCTCATAGACTCCTCTTCTTCATCATCAGGATAAACAACATGCAAAGCATGCTGTCGCGCTTGCCGATAATACTAAAAAATATTATAGAAATATTTTACATAATATTTATCAATTTGATTAAAAAATAAATATAAGATTAATACTATATATAAAAAGAATATTTTTAGTTCCAATTCTGATTACATGGAAGGAGCCTACTTTCATTGGCCTGGTTCTGTTTCTTAACTATAATTTAAACAATGCTTCAGGCAAATTATTATAATTCTCCAATAAGGCACAAATATATATTATAGCACGGAATAGTCGCACTTCTAAGATCTTCATATGATAATTAGTTGTGATTATAAAATAAGTTATTAAATATTCCTTCGACTTGTCGAGGGAAATTACGTGACGCGAGTCCCATTAACACGTTATATATCAACAATGATAAGAGATTTAAAAGGTCGATTTCGAAATGTTAAATCCCACTGTATTGTAATCAGGTCATATAATGCTGCAATAGAATAAAAATCACTCCAATCAAAATATACATAAATTTACAAACAAATTTCGTGAGAACAGATATGCATATATAGTGACTTTTTGACACGCTTTTAAAAAAAAAAAAAAATTTACAATAAAAAAATCGCTTTTTATCACACATACATTATTGGTCAAATTTGAAATTAAAAAAAAAAATAAAATAAAATAAAGGAGATAAAGCGACAAATATGAAAGTATTTTTAAATAAAATTGCAAGTACTCAGAAGTGTAAATACAAAATGTTCGAAAGAATAAAAATACACCAAACATAAACTTAATGTACCCCAAACGGTCAAATTTTTTTGTTTTTATTTTCATTCCTCGATCAAGAATCCTGAATTCTTCAATTTATGAAAGCAATTCTATAAAGGACTGAAAAAGGATATAAAAACACTTGCAATTAGTTTCCTAAACTATATTACAATTACGCAGAATAAAACCCATAATATTAAGAATAAAAGTAAACACACTTCACAAATTTTTAAACCCTTAATACAGTGACATATAAATCTTATATCCCACACACCGAAAACATTTAAAAAAAAAAAAATTCTTAAATATTGCTAACATAAGACTTAATTTTGGATTTTTCTGAGTTTTTGATTTAGGGACCTATCAATAGTAATGTTTCAATTGACATCCTATTTATTAAGAAAAGTGTTAAACAGAAATTATTATTTAAAACAAATTATTATTATTATTATTGTCACGATACACTAATTTTTCTCTTCCATTGTACTTCTAAAATAATAAAAAATAAATTCATTTACTATAGTGCAGAAATGTTTATTTATAGAAATAGCAACATCACTGCGCCTCAAAACTCAAACTAAAACACGTATAAAATATGTAAAAAAAAAAAAAATAATTATTTTTTATCCAAAAATTATAATTATTTTTTTTTAGACAAAATGCTACCAACATAGAAAAATCAAAGCAATTAATGAAGAATGTATGTTACTGATATAAAGGTACTTAAAATATATAAAATAATAAAAAAAAAAATTCTAAAATTACTCTTCATTTTTTATCAAATCCTGAAAAATCTCTTACCACAGCCAACATTCTCCAGTCGAGAAGGTCGGACAGACGCTCTGTTCTATTCCTCTGAATAATTCTCTGTCTCCTTGTTAAGGTTGAAAAATCGAATAAGTACTGAGCTAACTGTCGAACAGATTCTTCTAAGCTGATTGTTCTTCTATCCACAATATATATACCATAACTCATGGGATCAGCAATATGTTCGGCCATAAAGCAGCCAAAACCTATTAAAAAAGTATATTTTGAGATAGTGATAATTAGTACAAGGAAACCATGGGTGGATGTACTTAATAATGATAAATATCAAAGCATATTTCTATATAAAAATCCACTAAATGATGAAATTTTGATGATGTGGTAATCATCAAATCCATGAAGAAACTGTCCACCAACCTTTAAAGTTTTTTATTTTTTATGAATGATTTTATAAACCAAACTTATCATTCATTCTTTTTACCTTTTATCTTTAAAGTATACGTTCCTTACTTTCATAAAGAAAGAAAATAAAATCAGGAAAAATTAATGATTTACATCCGAATTTGAATTAAAAAAAATACTGTTTATCATATGGCCTAATTACTAACTTATTAATCCAGTAATTGTATATAATTAACCTATGCAAAAGGAACATTTCTAAACGTTTCTGTTTGTGGCTTATAAGATTCAAATATTATCCTGTTTATGATAAAAAAAAAACTATTTTTTTCTACAGTAATAGAAGAACCATTAATAAAAAATTATGATTTTCAATACTTGATTCACTAATTAAAAAGAAAATTTTACCTGATAAATTTGTAGTAATAGAAGGAATACCCATAACTGTACATTCTGCTGGGGTATAACCCCATGGTTCATAATAAGAAGGAAAAACGCCTAAATGACAACCTCTTACGAATTCTTCGTAATCCATTCCAAAAAGAGGATTTGTTGCCGATAAAAATTCAGGGTGGAAAATAACCTACAAAAAGTGACAAATATTGAGAAAGAAAAAAAAGTTTAATTATTCAAAACTTGACAATTTCTAAAAGCAAAATTGAAAACAGTACCTTAACTCTATCGCTCCTTTCATTAAATAGGATGGACACCGTCGTAAGGCAATTAAGAACAGGGTCCCGTTCATCATCAATGACATTGTGGGTAGTAATAGGTGGAAGTGATTGTCGCTGAGCAGCATAAATACAACGCTTTAACCGAACAATATCCTCTTTGAGAAGTAGGTTATTAGGGTCTGGAAGTGTTCCTCTGTGACAATTGAACACATCAAAATATTTTATTCACAGTAAGGATTCAAACAAAGTGGTAAAACTATTTTACTAAAATAAAAAAGGCTAACACGATATTCTATTGATGGTTGTTAAGTAACACCAACGGAATTCACGTTCAAACATCTTACACAATGAAAACTAATTATCCAAGACATCATAAAACAGATTACTGTAATTCATTCTCGACTCTAACTGACATAACACCTTAATATTCCTAAGTATGCTCACCACTTGATTTGGCATTTCATTAAATGACTAGTCACTTCACTGTATTTTGTAAGGGCAAATAATAAAATGAAAAGATTTATAATGATTGTAGGAAGGGACCTAAATCATAAACCCAAATTAAAAATGAGCATAAACAATTACAGTTCTTGACTGAACGTAAAAGAGTTCATTTTTTCTCACCAATCATAATCTTTATTTGGTAATTTAAAATATTCAAAAAGTCAACCCTCCATTTACTGATGGTGTTTGATTTCAAAATCATTTTACAATAACTTTTCACCATAATGGATATTTATTTCTTCACATGTTACTGAAACATAAAATATACTTAACATTTAAGAAGAACAGGAAAGAAGTCAAATAGTTATTAAATGCAGTACTTCAAGAAATAAGTAATTCAATTTAGTAGTAATTTAATATGTAATTCAATAAAGTAGTATGATTTATGTGACTCAAAACAATTTCTGAGGTGAAGTGAAACTTGCCAAATGAAGAGCTATTAAAAAATGTTAATCTTTCTATTCATTATTAATAATAACCATTTTTCCATTCCACTCCTAGTCGGAAAAATAAAATATTTTTGGAAATATAATAAAATCATGAAAGCAAAATATTATAAGCATCTGCTGCTTAAAAATACATGAAACAGAGAAATAATTGCAAGTATAACGGCGGACATTTTTGAAACTAAAGTCAAAATTTTTTTTACTTAAAACAATTAATTGAAAGATATCTAAATTAGAAGATCAAATAAACAATAAGTAAAATTACATAACGAAAAATACAGAGAAATAGGAAGAAAAAGACGTTGATCAGGACAAGATGCAAATAAAGAACAAAAAAGAACATTTTTTAAGTGAAAACACCTCTGTAAATAATATTTAAAACATTAAATAGTAAATAAAATAATAAGGTTAAAAGTTCATAGCATAGTTTTAAAAATAAAACATTTGGAACATGAAGGGTTAAAGATGTGAGATGATAAAAGGGTTTCTTTAAACAGAAAAGGAAAAAAAAGCTGAAGAGATTCAAAGATTTTCAATGACGATGTACGTAAGATAAAGTAGGCCTTAACAAATGACGAAATTTACAGTAACTTTAATGATAAACATGTGATAGTTATGAAAAATCGAAAGAAAAACTGAATACAAGATAGAAGGAGAGAGAGTTTTTGAAATATTTGATGCTATGACCAAAAAGAGGCAACAAAACTTGGCAATGAGAAGGCAGAACTGGTTCACTACATGCTCAAAATAAAAATTAGAAAAGACAAAAGCATAACAAGGAATATGAACTAAATTGTTTATAATATTTCATATTCTCTCTCGTGTAAAATTTCAATCTCTCATTCCCCTTCCTTCCTATAGCAGTATTTTCCTTTCTCCTCGCTCTCTCTTTCTGCAGAAATATGATTTCTTACAAAATAGACTTTAAGGGTAACCGTCTCACTCACCCCCACGCACGCACACGTTCTCCACACACAACAGACACACACTCTCTATTTCTGTTTAAAAAATATTTTTATAACGTTACAAAAAAAAAAAAAAAAAATTCAGATTCTCTCACACTCCCTACTACTACTACTACAAATAATAATAATGAAAATTTCTTACGAAAGGCATATTTCGTACATCCTCTTGCCAACTTTGTCTTGGATATCATGAATTGTGTCCCTCAAGGATTTAGTAACTGCCTGACCTTTCAAGGATTCCACGTTATAATTATTGGTTTTGGCTGGGAATATCAAAAAACGCTATTACCGTAGCATCCGAGTTTGCTGCCTGAAATATTACGTATTGGTATTAATTGACAACTGACAGTGATAATACTTTAATACAAGCGTTGCCGTCTACCGTGGCACAAACGGTAGAGTGATTGACTCACGTGCTTGAGGGTGCCGGTTCGATCCCACTTGGGGATTCTAGGTATACACTACATAGAAAAGTTCCTCTCCTCGAATTGGGCAATGCCCGTGAGAAGTGAATTTTACATTTAAATAAATTCTAAAAACATTTACTATATAATACAAAGCTTAAGTTTTACCACTAGACAAAAAATTATTATATTAAATAAACGATTACTAAAACCACATTTACTTTAAACCTACATGAATAATAATAATAATAATAATAATAATAATAATAATAATAATAATAATAATAATAATAATAATAATATTTCAAGAATAGTTACTAACCTTCATGTAATGATTTAATCTGGCCAAAGCCTCTATGTAAAGATCAGCCCCTTTGTTTCCAAATTCATAACGACCAGCAATAAAAAAGTATAAAGTCTTATCCAAATTGAAATCCATATGCCTATATATATATATATATATATATATATATATATATATATATATATATATATATATATATATATATATATATATATATATATATATATATATATATATATATATATATATATATATATATATATATATATATATATATATATATATATATATATATATATATATATATAATTACTTTCACAAAATAATAGGCAATATAATCCTTAAACTATTAGTCTCAAGCCACAATTAAATTTAAAAGTTTAACATTGAGTGAACTACAAAAGAGACCTTACAGTTCTCTCTTGCTATAAGGAGAAATATTAACTATTTTTTAGGTCTTCAAAATCATTAACATAGGGGTTCTTGCGTCTTTTAAACATCAATTGCCAATGGAATGGTAAAGTAAAAGTAAATGTTATTACGTATTTTAAAGTTATTCAGAAATATATCTGTTAAAGATGTATATGGCATAAATGCACATGGAAATATAAAACTTAGATTAGGTGGCATAGAATGTATATAACAGTAGTAGTAATAGTAATAATAATAATAATAATAATTAATAATAATAATAATAATAATAATAATAATAAAAAAAAAAAAACTTTTTAGATATAATAAAATTTGGGAAATAAACGATAATGTAAAACAGAACAAATTACCGATAAGACTGTTTGCAATAGCAAAGTTGGTAAAGTAAGAACACGGTCTACTGTAGAGCAATGAGAAGCTGTGTTTTAAATTATGTAGTTACATAATTGAGTGCAAAGAGGTGTTAAATTGTTCCATAATATATTTTTAATGATTGTAAAAAACGAAACTTCTTACTGACAAAGGATTTTCTAATAGGAGACTTCAATACTGAGAAACTCAGAATTATAAGTTTTTTTCTTACCCATAAAAGTGACCTCGAACAAAATTGTTTATTTTTTCTTTATCTATGGCATGAAGATTTTGAAGTTCATGAACGGCAGCAAATTTCTTAACGTTAAGTCCATTGGGAGTGATGACGTCCGGTTTTCGGTGCAGTAAATGTTCCGCTTCTATTCCAGTGATTTCCGAGACTGTGGTGAATGTGTGAGATAAATGAGCCGCAGCCCGTTCCATGCAATATCGGTGGTAAATGCCTCGTTGCCCAGCTTCTTCATCTATATTGAACTTAAGAAATAAATCTTTAAGTTTCAGAAGTTACAAGAGAAAAATAAAATAACTCCAAACCTAAACTTGCTGAAAAGTCAACCATATAGACATAATATTTTCCGACATCATTTAAAAAAACAAAAAAAATAAACTTTTGCTTCTAAGCATATTAACTTTATTAAAGAAATTTGATAAATGCAAAGAGTTTATTTGAATTAAAATATCAAAATTTCAGATTCATAAGCGACTGAGTAACCGAGGTATTGTGGGTGAAAATTTAATCAAAGTTTGTGATAACTATCAAAACACCAGATGGTAAATGTTATCTTTAACCTAACAAACTAAACCATATAATTAGACCATTACCTTATCAAGATTATTGTAGAAGTCCACAGCGCCTGCACAAAGAAACCGCCCAAGGAGTGTTGCATGAGTTGTGAAAACAGTTGCAACGTCTATTTTATGAACTCTTAGCATGATTAGTCCAATTCCAGCTAACCATTCATGAAAATGAGAAACAATTCTTGGAGGTGTATCAGCTTCTTGTTCTAAATGTTCACGAAACTATAAAATTATAATACATTAGGCAAGTTAAATCTATTAAAGTTTTAAAAAGTCAGTCGTTTTAATAATTTTGAGCTCTAAAGTATTGATAAGGCGTGAAAAGGGGCAGCCCCCAACTAATATGTATTATTTAAAAATATAAGATAAGCATTTAAATGCATATGCTATGCTATCTTAAATAATTTATTGTTCTTTAAAATGTTCGACAAAAAAAAAAACTCATTGGCTTAAACAATTCTCCTGAAAAAAAAAAATGATTGTGGACCAATAGTGTAAAAACTCACTTTTTTAATAAATTCTGCAACCATAAAATCCGAATAAAACCGAATCATTGCATTCAACATCCGAACTTGGAATTCCTATCCTGCTTCCATCAAACAATTCCTGTTTCCATCGGTCCAAGTTGTGAGCGGCTGACCCAATTTCAAATAAAATAATTTGAGGATTACCATCAACAAGCCACCTTCCAGTATGAACCTGAAATTAAGAAGAATATATTTCTTACTTTGTACAAACATGTGACAGGTAGAGTAGTTTTTTTTTAATACCTACAACCAATTTAGCAAAAGGGAGAAAGATTCTTCTGTCTTATTAACAAGTTATGTACAATAAATCTATAAAATTAAAAGTCAATTTTTATACAGAGAAAGTAGCCTCTCAATATACACTTTAATTTTAAACAAAATCTACTTTTTGTTCAAAGTTTCTTGCGATGAAGAAGTTACCTTCCAACCAAAAGACCTGACGATATTGGTGACCGTAAACAAAGGTGAATCGTCAGGAAACTCAAAGAATTCAACTTCCATTCTTGCTGTTGCTTCTTTGTAAGGGCCGAAGAGGACATATCGATCTCCAAGTTCCTCAACAGAAGCACCGCATTTACTTCTTATTACCTGGTAAATTCCACCAACTGAAATAATAATAATAATAATAATAATAATAATAATAATAATAATAATAATAATAATAATAATAATAATAATGTTAAAGTTCTTCAACTTTATTTTAATTTCAGTTGAAATTTCCCTTCCAATTTTCCGAAAGTTTTTTTTTTTTTCTTCTTCTAATTGCTGACCGGTTTCGTCCGCCGCCTTCGGACATCGCCAGAGCTTGGATTCTAGAAGATGAAGGATTTAATTAAGATTTTAAATTTAGAAAAATTATTAATATAAAGTAAAAAATCGGAGTGATTACGTGAGGTTTTCAGTGCAACAAATTTTCCGCTTCTATTCCAGTGATTTTCGAGACTGTGATGAATGTATGCGATAAATGCGCCGCAGCTGACTGTACGTCGACATTTACTGGTTGCACGACTGATTCGATTGAAAGATGGGACATACCAACGACTACCCCTTTCATTTTAAATTATTGCACTCCTCATTTGAAGCTCAAAAATTAAATGACTATCAATTAATAATTTTTAAAAATTTATAATCTTAATTAACTTTTGGCTTAACATTTTCAAATAAATTATTCATCTTCCAGAATCTAAGCTCTGATGATGTCAGAAGTTGGCGGATGAAACCGGTCAGCAATTGGAAGAACAAAAAAAATCTTCTGGAAAATTGGAAGGGAAATTTCACTAATAATAATAATAATAATAATAATAATAATAATAATAATAATAATAATAATAATAATAATAATAATAATGATGACGATTAAATGAAAACAATTACTTTTCCTTTTAATGTCAACGGGGCGTTTTTATTTAAATTTTTGCTCCATAATCAAATATAATAATAATAATTTGCATTGAGCTTCAATATATATATATATATATATATATATATATATATATATATATATATATATATATATATATATATATATATATATATATATATATATATATATATATATATATATATATATATATATATATATATATATATATATATATATATATATATATATATATATATATATATATATATATATATATATATATATAATATATATATATATATATATATATATATATATATATATATATATATATATATATATATATATATATATATATATATATATATATATATAAAAGATATTGAATGTCTTATTTAAATATATACCATCTATATATAACATATACGTACGTACGTACGCATATATATATATATATATATATATATATATATATATATATATATATATATATATATATATATATATATATATATATAGTATATATATATATATATATATATATATATTAAGGATGCACCGATTAATCGGTAGATAATCGGTAATCGGCCATTCATACGATTGATCGGCCGATTGCTTAAATCTTTTACCAGAACAAACCAACCTTTACAAGACCATTTCATAATTGCCAAGTTAATCATCAAATAGCTTCGACACAGTAACAAATAACAATACCAATATAATTTTCAAAACTGCTAGTCATTTTGTGCCTGGCTGCTATTATGGCCTTTGCCTATTTTTTTTTTTTTTTTTTTTACTTAAGAAATCATTCATAAATTATGAAACATTAACATATTATAATTGACTCATTGTTAATACAAACACTTAAAATACATACATACAAAGTGCATAAAAAATACTACTAAATTTTGGCAGTTTTCCTTGTTTTCTGTTTATACTGTTGCCTCTTCAATTTATGTTGTCTTCTATCTCAGCTCTCAAGCTCATCAGTATTTAAAGTTCAATACTACTAAGTTATAATGCAGAAACAAAGAGTTTCCCCATTTTCAGGACACAACCTATTCCATGTAGGTTCCTAGATATTACCACCTGTACTAAAGAGTCTTTCACTCTCAACAGATGATGGTGGTGCGCTTAAATATTTTGAAGCCAAACTGCTCAATATTGGTAAAGTCTCCCGTGTCTTTTTAGAATCCTTGAATTTAGGTAAGGAAACATTGGGAAATAAAAAAAAATTGTTATAATAATAAAGTTTATATAAGTAAAGTTTACTTTTTTATAAAGGTGGAAAGAATTGTACGTCTGGCAATGCCATTTTTTTAAAATAAATTTGAATAACTAAAATTTCGCTAAAGACTAACAAAATTGTAAAACATGTTAAATATATATATATATATATATATATATATATATATATATATATATATATATATATATATATATATATATATATATATATATATATATATATATATATATATATATGGTGTAATACATCAGTTACGCATGTATACGGTGGCCATCTTCGGTCGTTCAGATTACATAAAGTCGAATTAGGTTTATTAGTTCATAGCTTAATCGTACACAATCATGTTTTTTTATTTTTATTTTATTTATTTGCAAATATTTTACACTTTTCCTACCTGAAATTCGACAAGGATTCAAAAAATATAATCCTTTTTTACGTACGTTCAGTAGTTTTCTTAAATATGTAGCTGGCTCAAACTGAAGTTTGATATATATATATATATATATATATATATATATATATATATATATATATATATATATATATATATATATATATATATATATATATATATATATATATATATATATATATATATATATATATATATATACTCATTTTGTATTATAATAATCCTGTATTACTTTTAGCACGGCTTTACCAGGGTAAAATTGGTGAAAAATCCCGAAACACCTTTAAAATACTCGGTGTTGTTTTCTGGCAACCCTGGGAACTGAGGTTATCACGTTTTTCATTTTATTTATTTTACAAATTTTTTTATTTCATTTGTGAAGTTGATTAATTGATTTCGAAAAGTTTTCATTTTTTATTATCCGTAACAGAGAGATTCAATAAACTATTTCTGTATTTGAGCATTTAAACAAAAATTCCTATAAAATATTTTACAATTTTAAAAGCAAATAGATTGTTTCTTTTCTTATTAACTTTTAAATCTTGGGGTAATGTCGCTGTAAATTCTCCACCAATATATTTAGGGTAATATTCATGTATTTCTAGTTCAAACTATAAGCATCAAGGTCCCCATGGCGCAGTGGATAGCGCGCTGGACTTCTAATCCAGAGGCCGTGGGTTCGAATCCCACTGGGGATGTTTCTTTATACAAGTAACAACATACAAACGTAAACATTCCTATTTCTACCATGTAGTATGAAACAAATGTTGCTGGTTTAATTATTATTAGTTTAATTTTTGATAATTATTATTAAAGTTTTTATGAAATAGAAAAAAGCCAAATAAAATCCACATGGCTATGCTACTTTATTTTATAATTATTATTATAATCGAAAAACCTACATTATTATTTATTAGTACATTAGTTGTATCCTCAAAAGCATTGGAAAGCCACTGGAGGTAGGGTATACATTGAAATCATCAAGAACGAAAGATTTCAAAGAAGGAGAGAAATAATGTTCTCTATTTTCAGGATTTAAAGAACCGAACTCACCGAAGGATATAGGATAGTCGGTGAGTAAGAAATACAGTAAAGAAACAAAAAACAAAATTTATTTTCGTAGACTGACAAGAGAACAGATGTTATAAGGCAAAAAATTATGAACACTAAATTAATAATAAGAAAAATCTCATTGTGACGAACTATGTGGAACCTCGCTTTTGGATGAAAATTTAGAATAAGAGAACATAAACATTAATGTTTTCTATCGATGCGCTCAGATAAGCTTTTTTTTTATATAGGAAAAAGTTCACATTTCACGGGCATTGCCCTACTCTAGGAGAGGAACTTTCCTAGGTAATATATACCTAGGATCTCCAAGTGGGATAGAACTGGCGCCTTCAAGCACGTGAGTCAATCACTCTACTGTTTGAAACATTGAGATAATTATATAAGGAGAGGTAATGTTCAACAAAGTGAAATTACACGCATTGCCCTTTCAAAAGGAGGAACTTTTCTTGGAAATTTAATCCTAGAATCTACATGGGGGAACAAACCAGCAACTAGTCAGTATAAAGTTATAGTATCTTAGTTTCCAACTCACTGAAAATGGATTTTTAAATCTCACATGATCTCCAAATTGTTGCAAAGCATTTCAATGAACAAAAAAAAAAATCCATATCTAATTAAAAAATGATTTTCTTTTTTTTACACTATTCATTTTTTTTACTACACAAGAGGAAAGTTAAGTTTTCGAGGTCCCCATGGCGCAGTGGATAGCGCGCTGGACTTCTAATCCAGAGGCCGTGGGTTCGAATCCCACTGGGGATGTTTCTTTATACATATAATGATCAAGTAATAACATAATAATGTGTACAGTCCTATTTCAACCAGGTATTAATGTTCACCATGTAGTATGAAACTAATGTTGGTTTAATTATTAATAGTTTTATTATTAATATTTATTATTAAAGTTTTTATGAAATCGAAAAAAAGTCAAATGAAATCCACTTGGCTAAGCTATTTTATTTTATAACTATTATTATAACCTACATTAGTAATACATCATGTGTATCCTCAAAAAGCAGAAGAAAGCCACTGGAGGTGGAGTAAACATTGAAATCACCAAGAATGAAAGATTTCATAGAACTAGAGAAATAATGTTCTATATTTTGGGATATAGAGAACCAAACTCACCAAAGGATTTAGGATAATCAGTTACTTTGAGTTAGAACATACAACAAATAAACAAAAAAAGAAAAAAGAAAAAAAAAAAAAAAGAAATTTTTTTCGTAGACTGACGAGAGAACAGATGTTATAGGTAAAAATTATGAACACTAAATTAATAAGAAAAACTCAGTGACGAGCCATGCAACATCGCTTTTAGATGAAAATTTAGAATAAGAGAATATAAGAAACAATAATGCTTTCTATCGGTGCTCTCAGATACGCCTTTTTTTATATAAGAAAAAGCTCACATCTCATGGGCATTGCCCTACTCTAGGAGAGGAACTTTTCTAGGTAATATATACCTAGGATCCCCAGTGGGATCGAACCGGCGCCCTCATGCACGTAAGTCAATCACTCTACTGTTTGAAACACGAGGAGACAATTATATAAGGAGAGATAATGTTCAACAAAATGAAATTACACGCATTGCCGTTCAAGAGGTGGAACTTTTCTTGGAAATTTATTCCTAGAATCTACATGAAAGACAAAACCAGCAACTAGTCAGTATAAAGTTACAGTCTCTTAGTTTCTAACTCACTTAAAATGAATTTTAAATCTCACATGATCTTCATATCGGAACAAGAAATTTCAATAGAACAAAAAAAAAAAATCCTTATCTAATTAAAAAATGATTTTCCATTTTTTACACTATTATTAAAGAGAAGTGGAAAGTTAAGTCTTCGAGGTTCCCATAGCGCGCTGGACTAATCCAGAGGCCGTGGGTTCGAATCCCACTGGGGATGTTCTTCATACACAGAATGAACAACAATAATAATTTACTTAACCTCAAAATGAATTAGTCTTAAAACTCGTTTCCGTCCTAATGTCTAAGAACAAAGGGTAAAGACTAAAAATACTAAACCAGCAGTTTAAGATTAATGTTATATTGTTTTCGTACGTTTTGCAGGATGAATTGTTAGCCAATATTTTAGCCGTTTATTTTTCGCAATCTTATAAATTTTATTTACATTATCTATTATCAAATATATTTCACCCCCAGTATGTTACGTTAAGTAAGGCTGCTAATAATAAAATAATCCCATACGATTTATCTACTCTGGTAATAAACAATATATAGTGATACACTGGAGAATGATTTTTGCATGGAGTCTCTGTCTTCAGTTTCTAAAGAGAGAATTTTTTATTTTATATATTTTGAGTGATTAACAAAAATTCGTATAAAATATTTCAAAATTTTAAAAGCAATTAGCTTGTTCCTTTTCTTAACTTTTAAATCTTGGGGTAATGTCACTGTAAATTCTCCACCAATATATTTAGGGTAATGTTCATTTATTTCTAGTTAAAACTTGGAACATCAAGGTCCCCATGGCGCAGTGGATAGCGCGCTGGACTTCTAATCCAGAGGCCGTGGGTTCGAATCCCACTGGGGATGTTTCTTTATAAATATAATGATCAAGTAATAACATACAAAGTAGTATGAAACTAATGTTGCTGTTGGTTTAATTTTTATAAGTGTTATTATTAATTATTAATAAAGTTTTTATGAAATAGAAAAAAAGCCAAATAAAATCTACTTCGCTATGCTATTTTATTTTATAATTATTATTATATCCGGATAACCTACATTATTAGTACATTAGCTGTATCTCCAAAGCAGAGGAAAACCACTGGAGGTGGGGTAAACACTGAAATCACCAAGAATGAAAGATTTCAAAAGAGAGAAAGAATTTTCTCTTTTGGGATATAGAGAACCAAATTCATCGAAGGATTTAAGATAGTCGGTGAGTTAGAAGATACAGTAAATAAACAAAAAACAAAATTTATTTTCGTAGACTGACAAGAGAACAGATGTCTAAAACTAAATTAATAATAAGAAAAAACTCATAGTGACGAGCTATATGCTACATCGCTTTTGGATGAAAATTTTGAATAAGAGAATATAAGATACAGTAATGTTTTCTATCGGTGTGCTCAGATGCGATTTTTTATTTATTTATTTTTTTGTAAGAAAAAGCTCACATCTCATGGGCATTGCTCTTTTCTAGGCAACATATACCTAGGATTTCCAAGTGGGATCGAACCGACGTCCTCAAGCAAGCACGTGAATCAATCACGTTTGAAACACGAGGAGATAATTATATTATGAGAAGTACTGTTCAACAAAGTGAAATTGCACGCATTGCCGTTCAAGAGGTGGAACTTTTCTTGGAAATTTATTCCTAGAATCTACATGAAAGACAAAACCAGCAACTAGTCAGTATAAAGTTACAGTCTCTTAGTTTCTAACTCACTTAAAATGAATTTTAAATCTCACATGATCTTCATATCGGAACAAGAATTTCAATAGAACAAAAAAAAAAAATTCCTTATCTAATTAAAAAATGATTTTCCATTTTTTACACTATTAATAAAGACAAGTGGAAAGTTAAGTCTTCCAGGTCCCCATAGAGCGCTGGACTAATCCAGAGGCCGTGGGTTCGAATCCCACTGGGGATGTTCTTTATACATAGAATGAACAACAATAATAATTTACTTAACCTCAAAATGAATCAATAGTTTAAACATAAAACTCGTTTTGCCCTTGTGTCTAAGAACAAAGGGAAAATCTTAATAATACTAAACTAGCAGTTTAAGATTAATGTAATATTGTTTTTGCACGTTTTGCAGGATGAAATTGTTCGCCAATATTTTAGCCAGTTTATTTTTCGCAATCTTATAAATTTCCTTTACATAATCTATTATCAAATATATTTCACCCACAGTCTGTTAGGTTAAGTCAGGCTGCTAATAATAAAATACTCCCATACGATTTATCTACCCTTATAACAATATATAGTGATACACCGGAGAGTGATTTTTGCCCGGAGTCTTCAGCTTCAATTTCAATAGAGATGGAATTTTTTATATATATTTTGAGTGTTAACAAAAATTCGAATAAAATATTTTACAATTTTAAAAGCAAATAGCTTGTTTCTTTTCTTTATTTTTAAATCTTGGGGTACTGTCGCTGTAAATTGTCCACCAATATATGTATGGTAATATTCATATATTTCTAGTTCAAAACTTTAACATCAAGGTCCCCATGGCGCAGTGGATAGCGCGCTGGACTTCTAATCCAGAGGCCGTGGGTTCGAATCCCACTGGGGATGTTTCTTTATACCATGTAGTAAGAAACTAACGTCACTGTTAGTTTAATTATTTTTAAAGTTTTAATGAAATTCCAAAAAGCCAAATAAAATCCAGTTGGCAATGTTATTTTATATCATAATTATTATCATTATTAAAAAAAGTTTTCCAATCCTACAGGGAAGCAATTGAGAAGTACATTAGCTGTATCCCCAAAAGCAGAGGAAAGCCATTGGAGGTGAGGTGAACATTAAAATCACCAAGAATGAAAGATTTTAAAGGAGAGAAATAGTGTTCTCTATTTTGGGATTTAGAGAACCGAACTAGCCAAAGGATTTAGGATAGTCGGTGAATTAGAAGATACAGTAAATAAACAGAACAAAAAATATTTTATTCGTAGATTGAGAAGAAAACAGATGTCATAAGGTAGAAAATTATGAAAACTAAATTAATAAAAAGAAAAAACTCATTGTGACGAACTATGTGCAACATCGCCTTTGTATGAAAATTTAGAATGAGAGAATATAAGAAACAATGTTTTCTATAGTAGCGCTCAGATAAGAGTTTTGGTT
>SEYY01005731.1:25000-27500 GCA_009176605.1 Armadillidium nasatum | reverse complement strand
ACCACTTTTCGGAATGATCTGAAATTTGAACTGTATATTCAGATTTTTATAGGCAACAAAAGATTCTAACAGACTTTTGCTCCCAGAGTTATAAAAAAAATTGTTATAAGCTCAAAACTGACCAACTATTGAAAAAAAATTTTTTTTTTAAATCCACCTTTTCGTACAAAAAAAAATACAACTATAATATTTCATATTTCTGGTGAGTATATAGAGGAGAGATGAGCGGTTATAAATTCCTCTCTATACTTTATTCGATGCGATTCGTTGGTTTCGAGATATAGCCTTCAAAAAGGTCCATTTTTGACCAAATTTAAAAAATTCCCAAAGTTTGAGAGGCTACGTCTCGCTTCAAACAAATAGCATTTAATAATGCACTAAATAAAAGTTGAAGCCCTATCCATCACTCAAAACAATATCCAAAAATAAGAAAAATTAGTAAGTGGCGTTTTTTTTTTTTTTTTTTTTTTTTTAATAATTTTTTTCTCCGGAATTGTGGGATTTTTGCAATTTTTTTTTTTCAAGTGCTTATAACTTTTTTAATAGACGTGATATCAAAAATCTGTTACCTCTAATGCAAGAAATTGGGGCTAAGATTATTCAGCTAACATTTTCAACTCATGTGGACCTGTGGTTTGACCCCGCTATTCATTTTTTTCAACTTTGGGTCCAAATAACTTTCAAACCGTTATAGACTCAGAAAAAAAGCTCGAAATCAATTCAGAACTTCGGGAAAAAATGCATATACCCTGAAAATTTTCGCTCAATCAGCTCAAATTTGTTCTACAGATTGGTGTCTTCTTGCATTTTTGCAACATTTTAAATTAGTAGTTACTGAAAAAAATTGATTAGTGTAAACAAAAATGTGATGTATCAAAAAGAAATGATAATTTTTTTTATTGCAACAAAAAATATTGAAGGTTTAAGATGGGTATTTCTCCGAAAAACTATTGGTTTTTGGATATGCATTTGTTTTACGAAGATGCAATATATATAATGAGTTTTTTTGTGCAAAATTTAACAGTAAAACAGGTGTGGAATTTTATTGGTGTTAGCAAGACTACAGTCATTTATTTGTTCAACTTTTGCCGAGAAGTTTGCAATTTGGAATGTTTGAATCGAAGCAATTGCCAAGCATTTCCCGTAACATAAGTATTATATATATATATATATATATATATATATATATATATATATATATATATATATATATATATATATATATATATATATATATATATATATATATATATATATGTAATATTGCAGTAGGCCTGTATCCCACGGCAATGTTCCATCTATCGGTTAGGCCTGTACCACACGGCAACGTCGATCGCTCAGGTTATGATAAGTCAAAGTAAGTACGCTAGAAAACTAAATATTAATAATAATAATAATAATAATAATAATAATAATAATAATAATAATAATAATAATAATAATAATAATAATAATAATAATAATAATAATAAGAATAATAATAAGAATAATAGTAATAATAATATTAATAGGTATAAATGAAATGAAAGCTAAATAATAACATAAATGTCAAAAAATTAGCATCGATATATCGAAGGTCAGACAACTTCTAAACCTTTACCCTTAGGGATTTCGGGGAGTCTTGTGTGGTGGCGCTTGAAATATCCAAGGCTTTTGACAGAGTATAGCATGCGTCGCTGCTCTCCAAGCTCCCTTCCTTTGAGTTTCCTCCTTCCTTATGCTTGCTCTTGTCTAGTTTTTTCTCAGTGTTCCATTTCGGCACTTGTAAATGAAGCGACCTCTTCCTCGTTTTTAGTCAACTGTTGTGTTCCTTAGGTTTCTGTTTTATCTCCAACTTTATTCTTACTTTTCATTAACGATCTTCTCAACTGCACTTCTAACTCTGTTCACTCTTATGCTGATGACTCAACTCTACATTCTTCTACTCATTTCAAATCTGCTCCCTCTTTTCCTTCTAGTCTTCTAACTTTCCGATTCTATTCTTACCAATCTGGATGGGATTTCTCGGTGGTATCATAGCAACCTTGTGAAATTCAACTCTTTAAACACTCAACTTCTTCACATCTTCCTCTCAAAAACACCTCGCAACTTTCCTATTCTCTTAGATGGCTCTCCCGTCTCACCTGTAAATAACATTAACATTCTTGGTCTTAACATAAACAATAAACTGTCTTGGAAACCACATATCACAATGGTTGCTAAAGCGGCCTCTAAGAAGCTGGGAATTCTGTTCAGGTTGCGAGAATTTTTTTCTTCTGAGCAGTTACTCCAAATATATAATGGTCTTATTCGCCCTTGTATGGAGTACTGTTCTCACATTTGAGGGGGCTTCGGCTCCTCCTCTCTTCTGGATAGGGTTGAGTTTAAAGCTAAAAGTTTAATAAACTGTCCCATACTTTCAAACTCTCTTGACTCTCTATTTCTGCGACGTGAAGTTGGCGCACTATCTCTTTTCTATAGGTACTACAATGGCAGGTGCTCGAGGGATCTGACCTTTCGT
>SEYY01005731.1:0-22500 GCA_009176605.1 Armadillidium nasatum | reverse complement strand
TATATATATATATATATATATATATATATATATATATATATATATATATATATATATATTATATATATATATATATATATATATATATATATATATATTAAATGAAAATGTGGATCAAATAAGCGACTACTTCATCTGGTGGTTAGAATAATTGAGATCTTTTATATAAAAATGAGTGTGTAAGAGATTTTCTCTGATAAATTACGAGTTCCTGAAGAACGAAGAACAAGGTTTGCTCAAGAATAAAGTCTACTGTGTGAGAACGCAGCATATCTGCGTAGCACGGACAGAAAGAATAAATCTTTTTGTTACCATACGTGATGATAAGGTTCATAAAAACCACAATTAGTTTTAAATCAATAATTATTTTAATCTTTTATTAAAAGTAACTTAAATGAACAAATGTTTTGGATAAGTACTTGCTATAGAATAGTCACGTGACAGTACAACAAATGCGCAGTCTTTAGGCTACTATAAAAAAAAAAAAAAAAAAAAAAAAAGTGCCTAGCCTTGAAATTGTTCACATGGAGCACGGCGCCGTGTTCTCTCTCTCATTCATATTATATATATATATATATATATATATATATATATATATATATATATATATATATATATATATATATATATATATATATATATATATATATATATATAATATATATATATATATATATATAATCCAAAAATAGATGAATGACACTATTGGTATACATATTACCGGCAAAATATTTTTAACATCTATTAATATTTTAATCCTATGAATAACACTGGCACCTGTGCCGCAACTTAACGTTACAAGATTACCTAAAACTCATTGTTTGTAACAATGACCTTGACATTTGTGCTACAATAAACCTATAGAAGGGGAACTAGACTGTTCCTAGGGTACAATTTTGCTTTTGGTATCTTACCTTTATTAGCAGCTTCGTGGCTAACTTCAAATACCCATCTATTTTCCATAGAAGCTGTTATTCCCCTATCAAGAAATTCTAAACTATGTAAACTATCTACTCTATAAAGTCTTTTACTTATACGAGACATAGTTTTATATTTGTTATGGCACGAGAAAAATATTATAAACACTCTACACGACAACCTTCCGAAGGAGACTGAATAAATGAGAGTGAACGGCAGAGCCATCTCGCGGCTACGTCCTTATTTTTTTCAGCAGACGATAACATAATTGCTTTGCTCAGTATTAGTATAAAGTAAATACAAATATGAAAATTATTACATAATACAATCACTAATTAATTAGTGGAATTTATTTTTCTCTCACTGGAGTTGTAATTTGCATTCACTATGTACTTTTTGACCAGATTATCTAAGTAATTATAATTACTACTAACGTTATCTAGAAATTTTCTAATCTCTCTCTCTCTCTCTCTCTCTCTTCTCTCTCTCTCTCTCTCTCTCTCTCTCTCTCTCTCTCTCTCTCTCTCTCATATATATATATTTATATATTATATATATATATATATATATATATATATATATATATATATATATATATATATATATATATATATATATATATATATATATATATATATATATATATATATATATATATATATATATATATATATATATATATTATATATATAATATATATATATATATATCCTCTGGTGGGTAAAGGAAGAGGCCTACTAATCCAGAGAGTTGGGGAAAATCCAGAAATCGGGTCAATTTAAATGACCGACAAGTCCCGATACATGGCGTTCAAAGGTTTGTAGGTCATAGGAAGTTGGAAAAATAGATGAAGGGAGTGTGTTCCAGACTTTACCAGTAGAGTAAATTTAGTTTAAGTCTGGGGTCGGAGAGTTGGACACAGAAAGGATGAGAGTGTGTAGAAAGGCGTGTCTCACGAACACTTCTCAATGGAGGAGGTATGCGATGGGAAAGTTCAGAAGAGCAGTGTCCATTGTAATGGCGATAGTATAAAGAGAGTGACGCAACAGTTCGACGAGTAGAAAGAGACTGGAGAGAATTAGTGAGAGCAGAAGAGTTGATAAGACGAAAAGCCCTAGACTCCATCTTCTCAAGGAGAGCTGTATGAGTGTAACCACCCCAGATGTGTGACGCATACTCCATACATGGGCGAACAACACCCCTATAAAGAGCAAGCAACTGGGGTGGAGTGAAGAAATTCCGAAGGCGCCTCAGAACACCTAACCTCTTAGAAGCTTGTTTAGAAAGAGAAATAATGTGATCTTTCCAAGAAAGATCACGAGAAAGAGAAACACCAAGAATATTAAGGAGAGATGAAGGCTTAAGTTGTGTGTTTTCAAAGAAGATATTATAGTTGTGTGGAAGATTGTGTCAAGTAGAAAGATGGAGAAATTGAGGTTTTGAGGCATTGAAAACGACCATGTTTTCTCTGCCAAAATTTGAAATACAGAAAGATCAGAGGTCAGTTGCTCCAAGGCTACCTTCCTTGCTTCTATTAATTGCTGTTGAAATTGAAAGGAATAATGCAGGGTGGAGTCATCGGCATAGGAGTGGATAGGAGATGAAGTAACAGATAGAAGGTCAATAATGAAAAACAGGAAAAGTGTTGGGGATAGAGCAAAACCTTGAGGAACACCACTATTAATAGATTTAAAGGATGAACGGTGGCAGTCTACAACAGCTGCTATAGAACGACCAGAAAGGAAATCAGAGAGAAGGCCACAAAGAGAAGGATAAATACCGAAAGAGGGGCTTTGTGCCAGACTCTATCGAAGCTTTCGACATATCCAGCGCGGCAGCAAAAAATTTACCGAAATATATATATATATATATATATATATATATATATTATATATATATATATATATATATATATTATATATATATATATATATATATATATATATATATATATATATATATATATATATTAACTTTTCTCCGTCGCAAATGCAAAAATCTTTCTGGCTCCTCTTCCTCTCGCCTTTTCTGGCATTTTGCAAAAATATCAACTCTAACTTTGCTTCTTCCTCTTTCCCTCCTCTAGTATCTTCTGACGATTCAACTAACTTTTTGCCTTCCTCTAAAGCTGAACTTTTCGCTCATACTTTTGCCTTTAATTCAACTTTAGACGATTCCGGAGCTGTTCCTACTCTTTAACCCCCTCCAACTCATTTATGCCTAAAATTTTAATTTCTTCTAAAGATGTCATTTCTGCTCTCTCTGAGCTTAACACTAAGAAAGCGTACGGTCCTGATGATATCCCTCCTGTGGTTCTCAAAACTTGTGCTTCCGAGCTTGCACCCTACTTTGGTAAACTTTTTCGTCTATGTCTTTCTACTTCAACCTTTCCTTCTTGCTGGAAACGTGCGTTCATTCAGCCTGTGCCGAAGAAGGGGGACCCTTCTCAACCCTCTAACTACCGTCCAATTTCTTTAACCTCCGTTCTTTCTAAAGTTTTCGAATCTATCCTTAACAGGAAGATTTAGAAACATCTCAATTCTTCTAATCTTATCTCTGATGGCCAGTATGGCTTTCGTAAGAAACGCTCTACTGGTGATCTTCTTTCCCTTCTCTCTGTCTGTTGGTCCTCCGCTCTTCGGAATTTCGGTGAATCTTTTGCTGTCGCTCTGGACATATCAAAAGCTTGAAATACAGTCTTTCACAAAGCTTTGATTTCATAAACTTCCCTCTTCCGGAATCTATCCTTCTCTCTTTGGCCTTCTCTCTGATTTCCTTTCTGGTCGTTCTATAGCAGCTGTTGTAGACGGCCATCGTTCATCCTATAAATCTATTAATAGTGGTGTTCCTCAAGGACCTGTTCTATCCCCAACATTTTTTCTGCTTTTTATTAATGACCTTCTCTCTATTACTTCATCTCCTATCCACTCCTATGCTGATGACTCCACCCTTCATTACTCTTTTCATTTTAAAATGCGCCCCTCCCAACAACAGTTAATAGAAGCAAGGAAGGTTGCCTTGGAGCAACTAACCTCTGATCTATCTCGCATTTCAAATTGGGGCAGAGAAAACATTGTCGTTTTCAATGCCTCAAAAACTCCATTCATCCATCTCTCTTCTCGATACAATTTTCCACACAACTATGATATTTTCTTCGAAAACACACAGCTCAAACCTTCATCTCTCCTTAATATTCTTGGTGTTTCTTTTTTCGTGATCTTTCTTGGAAAGATCACATTATTTCTCTCTCTAAACAAGCTTCTAAGAGGTTGGGTGTTCTGAGGCCCTTCAGTATTTCTTCACACCACCCCAGTTGCTTGCTCTGTATAGGGGTGTTGTTCTCCCTGTATGGAGTATGTCTCTCACATCTGAGGTGGTTCCACTCATACAGCTCTCCTTGAAAAGGTGGATTCTAGGGCTTTTTGCATTATCAACTCTCCTGCTCTCACTGATTCTCTCCAATCTCTTTCTGCCCGTCGAATTGTTGCGTCACTATCTCTTTACTATCGCTATTACAACGGACACTGCTCTTCTGAACTCTCTCGTCTCATGCCTCCTCCATTGAGAAGAGCTCGTGCGACACGTCTTTCTACACAGTCTCATCCTTTCTCTGTCCAACTTTCCGACCCCAGACTTAACCGCTATGCTCAACCTTACATGTACTCTACTGGTAAAGTCTGGAACACACTCCCTTTGTCTGTTTTCCCAACTTCCTTTGACTTGCATACTTCAAACTCCGTTTATCTGGACATGTTGGCCTTCTTCGATCAGGATAGGATTTTTCCAACTCTGGTGGAATTTGGTAGGACTCCGGCCTTTGCCCACCGGAGGAGATATAATATATATATATATATATATATATATATATATATATATATATATATATATATATATATATATATATATATATATATATATATATATATATATATATATATATATATATATATGTGTGTGTGTTGTGACTGCGTCTCATACTCCCACCTTTTCTCTTATCGCACTTGAGGAAAATTTCAAAAGTAAAAGTGTTTTTTTTCTTCTACTTTTCTACCCTTAAAACACTAGATAATTAGAAAGTTTAAAAATAATTTTTAACTTCAGATTCTATACAAATATAATACCAGAAAGAACTTTTTCAAAAGGTACCGTTTTTTTTATTTACTAATAACTCCATTCAATTTCTTTTAAACTTGCGTAAGTTTATTTTTTAAAGACTTTCTCTTTTATGCAATCTTTCTTACCTCGTTCATTGTCACTTGACCCTGCTAATTTGCCACACCTAAAATCTCCCGCCCTGGGCAACTTACAGATTTGCCTATGCCCTAAATACGGCCATATATATATATATATATATATATATATATATATATATATATATATATATATATATATATATATATATATATATATATATATATATATATATATATATATATATATATATATATATATATATATATATATATATAGGGGGGAGGACTTAGCTTCTCCCGAAGCGATGAAAGTACCAGGTCTCCATTGGGAATAACCTGCGAGGTGATAGGATGGACTAGACTATTCCTTTTGACTCCTTAGAAGAGGGGTGGTGTTTCTATTACAATAATCTCTGTCCATTACATCCAAGTGCTTGAAAACCGTTTTAAGGCCACAACTCGAAAATCCTGAGTTTGATCCAGTGTTTTATTTCAACAAGATGGAGATACAGCACATACGGCTCAAAGATCATTTTAATTTTTAAGTTTCCAGATCGACTGATCTCGTTGTGTGACGATGCTGCCGTCCTTTGATCTCACTCCTTGTGATTTACTCTCTGTGGCTACGACTGTATTCATCCACCCCAAACCCTTGACGCCCTTAAGGTTATTATTCAACGAGAGATAGCCGCTGTTCCACCTGACATGGCCCGTCGAGTCATGGCAGTTTTTCAGAATATGACTCAAGAGTGTACAGTCAACGATGGACAAAAATTTGGAGAATATAATCTTTAAAGCAATAACTTAAAACAGTATTGAATGACATTTCATGTGTGCAAACAATAGTTACTTTTAACCATTTTTTTTTTTCATTTACTTTTGAAGTGTATTTTTTTTAGGGTAGCCACCCTATATATATATATATATATATATATATATATATATATATATATATATATATATATATATATATATATATATATATATATATATATATATATATATATATATATATATATATATATATTATTCTATTCATAAATTAAATTGTCAATTAATACAAATTTTAAGGAATATCCGGCAATTTTATCCGGATATCCGGTATTCGGTTATCCGGCCCATCCCTAATTAAAAACAACCTTTGAAAACACTGAAGTTAAAACGATAAAATGATAGTCACACTGTAAAAATTGTCCCAACGAATCGTTGAGACAAGTGGCAAAAATGTCACAGTAAAATTTAATTTCTAATAAGAAAATAACTAAGAAAATTTGTTGCGACATTTTTGCCACTTGTCCCAACGATTCGTTGGGACAATTTTTGCAGTGTAGTTAATAGGGTTCTGAGTGTCTCCTGTTTGGTCATCAGAGCACAAACTTCTAGCAGGGAGGAAGATTATAGTTGCTAAGCAGAGACGAAAAAACAGCTTGCCACGGGTTGATCCAAACTCAGAGGCAAAGGATTGAAAACCATAGGAGAGATATCTTCAAGACCATAGACTTTTGGTAGGTGTGTATGTTGGATGTTGTAATCTTGAAGGCTCGGATTTAACATCATAACCAAGCAAATGAAAAATTATTAGGAAGGTTGCTTCTTCCAACAACCAAAGCAACTATTAAATATAAAATGAGGAAGGAAGAGACCCAGCAGGAGAAATGTGCAAGTGAGGTGTGTGTGTCACAACTATAACTGCTAACAGCTGGAACGTGCAAGGGCTTTTTCAGGGAGAGCCAAAATAGAAAGGAAATAAATCTGCTGATTATATACCACAATGATAAGGACACAATAGCATGCAAGGTACAGCTGGTAGAATGTAAATCAAATTTACATTTAAAAAATGAATTTAAAATCACACGCTGAATATCAGGTGGGATACCTAAATGATGCGTCATAAAATATATGGTCCATAGTCTTCTCCCGACCACGTCGACATGCCACAGTTAAATCTGCAGAGTAAGGTGCAGACGACTACAAATTCTTTTACTATTAAACTCAGAGAGAGCCGAAATAGCACCTTTTGAAAAAATTATACAATGTTAGTAATATATGAGTTGAAATGAGGTGGAGAAGAAAGTATTGATCCAGAATCGTCTAGTGTGAAATTAGAACCAAAGGTTTGTGAGAAAAGGCAGCATTGATAGAAAGAAATATAGCAGGAATTTGGAAAATTAGGGTCAATTTTTTATTATTTTGCAAAACCACAGAGAACTTGTCGAAGAAGAAACAGATTATTGTATTTTCTACTGAGAAAAGAGATTTTAACATTACGGAATATAAATTTTTCAAGAATAGTTGACGAAGCATAGGCTAGTTTTTAGAGTAGTTAGAAGACAATGGTAATTCCCGAAGGCAGTATCCCAGTGAAGAAAAGTACAATACCAAAAAGAGATGTATAAAGGTTTGTGAGTTTTAGTGGAAGTAAAAAAAATTGGAATGTACTCCCACACCAGAGAGATTCGCCTCAATTATTCAGTTAGATATAATAAATAAACTAAACCACAGCAAGAAAATAACCAAAGTACATTACATGCGCTCTCACCCAGAGTGTTTGAATGTATTCATCACTTTATTAATTAATAATATAGAAGCATTACGCTGAAATATTGAGTATATAAACTCCTGTTCAAAATAATCACACCACGCATGAATTATGATGCCATGTCTCAATGTCTCAAAGGTTTGGGCAATAACACCATAAGGTGACTTGCCCGTAGAAGTGGATAACGAGGGGTGATAAAGAAATACATGTGCTTACAAGGTAAAATACATTTATTTCGTGATAGTACTACACATACATATTGCTATCTGGAAAGGTGTAACTGGTGGGATGACGTCCCAATCACGGTGCCATGGGTCAGCATCTCGTATCTACATTTAATTATGCGTAACTCCACATCCAAAATTGAGATTCTGGAAATATTTATGGGGTTTGTTATCTCATACCTCTATCACGAAAAGTTCCAGCTCGTGAAGTGCTAAAGAGGTTTGGATGCACATCCATCCAATGATCCTCTTGAGGTGGTCCAAAAGATGTTTAATGGGGTTTCGGTCAGGACTTCGCGAATGCCACTCCAGCACCTGTACATCGATCAGATGTAAGTAATCTATAAAACTGTCCTTTCAATTTAAATGTGTAGGTGAGCATTATGGTTCAAATAGGTGGAAATGATTCCCTATGAAAGCGACAAAGGGCATAAGATGGTCATATGGTATGTATTCAAGGAAATTGTTTGATGCATTCAACGACCTCCGATGAAAGGGAACAAGGGCGATACAGGTCTCGAAAGTGCAAACCGTCCCAGAATATTTGGACCTACATAAGCTAGTGTAAAATTTCGGTAAAGATTGTAAAATGTCTGGTAGTGAAAAGTGAGATAAAGTGAAGGCTACACGCTCTAGTCGTGCTGTTTCCAGTACCCAGTTGGACTTGTTCATGGCCTTTTAAGAAAAGGAAACTACAAGTTGAATGTGTTGGTTCTAAAAGCTCCAGTATACCATGCTTCTGTAATGATGTATTAGGACATTGAAGTTCAAGAATAGTCTGGTAATGCGACACGAGGCAAAAAAATAAAAATAAATAAATATTTATTCATGAAAGTTCGTACTTTACAAGTTTAAATAAGTATCCCATTAATGCAAGTTCTTTAAACTTTGTTTTCGTTTGTTTTCTTAGGATATCTAAAATATATATATATATATATATATACTATATATATATATATATAGTATAATATATATATATATATATATATATATATATATATATATATATATATATTATATATATATATATATATATTATATATATATATATATAATTATATATATATATATAACACTCATGTGACACGTCACGTAAATCTAGAATCTCCTAATTTCGATGTTTTTATGGCTTAAAATCTGTCTTCCTACTACTACAATTATCTTGTGTTTCTGCTACTGCTGCCGTAATGGATCGATCCATTACGGCAGGGGAGCAGTAGCAGAAACACAAGATAATGTAATAGTAGGAAGACAGATTTTTAAGCCATAAAACATCGAAATTAGATTTCTAGATTTACGAGACGTGTCACATGAGTGTTATTATAGTTATATATATATATATATATATATATATATATATATATATATATATATATATATATATATATATATATATATATATATATATATATATATATATATATATATTATTTATTTTAGATATCCTAAGAAAACAAACGAAAACAAAGTTTAAAGAACTTGCATTAATGGGATACTTATTTAAACTTCTAAAGTACGAACTTGCATAAATCGGAGCAAACTCCCTCAGAAAGCGAGGGCTACTGGCTTTCAGCATTTAGAGGACTTCAGCATATGGATGAGAAGAAGTGACAGTCTCGTCAGTAGTAGTAAGATATTGAAAAAAAAAACTGGAAAATCTGTTCCATTCCAGAATTCCTTGTTCAAGCGAATCGATTAAGAGAATAAAGAAACGTTGAAAAAATACAAACTAAAAAAAAAAAATAATAAGTAAATAAATAAAAAAAAAAAAATTGGCAATTGTATCAAAAAACGAATCCGAAACTTGGACTTTAATTAAAAAGTATCTTTTGATATTGAGTACAAGAAAAAAGGTTCCTCTTTTATTATTAATGTTGTCTGTATTATTTATAATGAATGATTCTAATGAATTTCTTGAAATGTTATCTTGAACAATTGCAATTGAAGAAAAATCACTCATGTTTATATAATAATTCTCAGTAGGTCTTTGTGATGTGTTAATGCTGAATTCCGATCATCTATTCTAAGACTGTAGGAATGTTGATATTTACTTCTTTTAAAATCTGTCGTCTCTCCTACATATATTTTATTACAATTTCTACATTTTATTTTATAAACACCCATATTTTCATTTTTTTCTTTCAATATAGGTTTCAGAATTTTTTTACGTACAAGGTACAGATTGAATTAAATTTACGCCTTTAGGAACATATCTTTTAAACTCATTAATATCGTTCATATCACCAGGATAAACTAAAACATTCTTCATATTAAAAGATTTTTCCTTCCTTGGAACATAAAACTTTCTTTTCACCTCCTTTAATTAATGCCCTACTTATTATATAGATTGGATATTTCAAGATTAGAAAATTTTTCTTAATAAAGTTCAGCTCGCAATCCAAAAAACGTGGGCTACATATTCTCAAAGCACCCAAAAATGTCCAAAAACAATGCCCCTTTTTGACATATGATGAATGAGACGAGAACCAGTGGACCTAGGAATTGACATGAGTAGCCTTTCTTTATGCATTAAAAGAGGCGAAATGAAAGTCACCAACAAGGGAGCCAAGAATGTGGGCCATCCTTCATATACGAAAAGAGAGCCAAGACTTTGGGCCATCGCTCAAATACTAAAAAGGGGAACCATGACCTTGGGCCATCCTTCATATATCAAAAAGGGAACGAAGATCTTGGGCCATCACTCATATACAAAAAAGGGAGTCAAGACCTTGGACCATCCCTCATATACCAAAAAGGGAGAATAAACCTTTGGTCATCCCTCATATACCAAAATGGGAGCCAATATCTTGGGCCATCCATCATATGCCAAAAAAGGGAGCCAAGATCTTGGGCTATCCCTCAAAAACCAACAAGGGAGCCAAGACATTGGCCACACCTCATATACCAAAAAGGTAACCAAGAACTTGCTCAGTCTCACATATACTAAAAAGGGGGCCAAGACTTTGGGCCTTCTCTCATATTCTTTTTCTCATATACCAAAAAGGCAGCCAAGAACTTGGACCATCCTTCATATACCAAAAAGGGAGCCAAGACCTTGGGCAATCTTCATATACCAAAAAGAGAGCCAAGACTTTGGGCCATCGCTCATATACCAAAAAGGGAGCCAAAATCTTTGGCTATTCCTCATATACCAAAAAAGCAAGACGTGGGCCATCTTGATTATCTCAAATAACAACCCAAAATAGGAAACCTTGCGGTCCGATCTTTCTTACCATAAAGAGAAAACTTTGGGAATCCTCATATAAAAAAAAGGGGAGTCAAGACCTTTTGGGTATATATATATTAATATATATATGTGGAGAATTTTATAAAAAAAATAACTTCGTTGTCATAAAATTTTTCAATTATCAAAAGAGTACGAGACACAATTTTTAAAATCCACCTTCTTTAGAATTTATATTAATAATAAAGAACTAGAAATTAAATTTGCTGTTATTGACCCGAGGTAAAATGAAATATAATATAAATCAAATTTTACTGTTTAACTTATCTTCTAACAAAGATTTTGATATAATTCTTATCTGATGTGATAAAGATCCTTTTATTAACAATGGAACGTCTGATTGAAGTCCTATTAAAGGTATTTCCTGATTAACTGAAAGGTTTTGGGCACAGCATCTGTCAATCCTTGAAAGAAGATCACCCTTAGGGATAATAAATTTTGGCAGTATTTTGTCTTTATAGTAAGTAACAAAAAAAAATAATAATGAAATAATAAAAATAATAAAAAAGAACCAAATAATATTTAATCTGTTGTGCCCAAATATATTATAAATAAAAGAATAAAATACAATAAATAAGAGAAATGATAATAAAAGAAAATATTTACGGAAGGAATCAATGTCAGAAATACATTAAAATATTAATCGAATTCTGATTAATAAAAATCATTAGTTAAGAGAAATAATTAAAGTTCCTCACCCTTTAGCTTCAAACTTACACCTTTTAGATATGTATGTCCTCATATGCGACTTTACTAAATATCATCATTTCATCATTAATTATATATTCTAATATAATGCACATATATAATGTTAGTACTAATATATAATTATCATTAATTATTTATTATCATTATCATTAGTCTCTCACAAGTTAATTTAAGGACCATGTATTAAATTATTTAAATGGTCAAGATGTAACAGCTGATTGTTAGTTGTTAAAAAAGGTAGGTCACAACCAATCACATATGTCAAATAAAGACCATATGTGGTATTTAAATGGTTAGATACTACAGCTGTTAATTAATCAGCATCAGCTGTTAAAAACTAGGTCACATCACTAACACAACCGTTACCATGGACACTATACAAGGAGAGGCAGGCCCCGCCTCTAATTCTAGCTTTTATACTGAGCCCTAGTCGACGGAAAGGTAATGCCTGTAAATTTCACCTTTACAAAGATTGGATTGTGTTTGCTAAATATTTTCTAAGCTTAATAGATAATCGATTACTACAACCATCATCAATATTAACCAATAATCCATTCAAATATGTTTTTCTCCTTCCAAAAAGAAAAGACACTCCAACAATTTGGCTCTATTTAAAGTATATCACCTATTTCTTTCTTCTTTTACAAAACTTTCGTCTTCATTAAACAAGGAAGTGACTAATAAAAATTTAACTAGCTAAATTACATACCTTTGCTTTCCTTAAAATAAAGCTCATTCATATTAGTTCTTATTCACAAAATATGAGATAACCTAAATTATCTATTAAACTTATAAAAGCATTTCCAATATCAAAAAGAATGACAGATGGCAAAAAAAAATGGCGATGCCATGATAGACTTAAAGGGAGGGCGGGGTTAGTACCTTCAACGACTATATTTAATCTATTTATATTTAAGTGTTAGAGGCTTATTTAAAGCGGTGATTAATAAAAAAACAATATTAAAATATAAATAAACCAATTGTTAAATTTAAATAAATAAATCATGTTAAAAACAAAAAGGAAAAATATTAATTCATCTAAATGAATGCAAAGAGTACGACATCTAAACAAGTCAAAAACACTTGAAACCCGATAATTCTTCGCTGTCAAACGTACGATTATTCTCTTTAAATTAAATTTTTATTATTTCTGTTATTAAATATTTGTGGGCGTAAAAATATTTACGACATTAAATTCCCAACAACCAAAAAAAAAAAAAAAAGTTTACAGTTAATATGAACTGGTTAAAACTTCTTTTAAAGATGAAAATAAATAAAATGGGAAAAAGTTTTAGGATCCAAATAAACATAAATTTTTGAAAATTAACTTTCGAAAATGTTATATAAAAGAGGTTACATCAAGCATTACTATTTAATCAACAATTCTCAATAGTTCAACAAATATAAGTGAGGAATGTAACTGAATCATGATGCCCTGAATTTAGACCGGAGGATTTAATAAGGAAATAGTTACTGATCAGAAACCATCTTTGCCTTCTCTAGTATAACATGTACTTGATTAATAACTTCAGTTATTACTTAATAATGGATATGTACAGTATTTACTTTCAAGCCAGGGTTAAAATTTCACCCAACAAGTGCAAGAAAAGAGAAATAAATTTTCATCTTTTTTTGTGAACTCCACATAGTACAAAGATTTAAGAGTACTGGTGGAATTCTAAAGGTTTTAAAACAGAGGTTATTAGCCTCGAAGTTGGGTGATTATGTTGTGATTAAAATATCTGGCTACCGAAGAGAAGAAAAAGTGAAATAATCTACCTACATTGAGTTCTGTCACTTTATAAACTATTAGGATAAAGGCAGTACTCTAGAGGTTAAAAAAGGAGGTTATTGGCCTCCGAATCGATAGCCAGATAGAGCAAAAAAAAAAAGTGTGTATGGCTTACACCCTCCTTTTTTATACTCTGATCCATCATTAAATAATAAATAATAACATAAATAAGAACATTCTTACTTGATACTCTTGATACAAAAAAAAACTTGTTCTCTAGAGAAAGCAAGGAAAATGGAAATCTGGAGGGGCTTAGAGAGGGTCCAACTCAGAGACAACACTAACCATCACAAACCTTTTCTTTTTTTTTTGAAGAACTAAGGGAGAAAGAAAAATCATTAATAAAAATCAAATACAAAATACAACATTCTCGAAAATATAATTAATTTTCATAAAAATATAATAAAAGAAAGAAATAAAATATAAATGACATATATATATATATACTGTAAAAGAAATTTTAACCATTTAATTATATCATTTGCAATGAATTAAGGCACTTGTTACGTTGAATAGCTACATCTTTAGCTTGGCGAGGCAAGTTAATTCTGTTGGGAATTTTATTGTCTGTATTAGTTGCATTAGGAACATTAGTTATTGCATTTTCATTATCGAAAATGTTAGACTTAATTTCTAGGGGGTACAAATGTACTACTGCCCTAGTTGTAACTCCATGTTTAGTATGAAGCTCTACTGATCTCACATAACCATCGGGGGAGAGATGTAGAGAACGTACTATAGCTAACTTCCAATATATCCGCGGACCATCATCCTTCTACTAAAACTATGTCCCCAACAGAGACATTAGGCCTTCCTTTATTACTCCAAGATTGTCTTAAGTTGATTAAGTAATCCTTTTCCCATACATTTTTAAATTTATTTAAAAGATTTAATAAGAACTTATAACGCTTATTTATTTTTACACTACTTTGATAATCTGTATCAGTATCTAGCAATTCTAAGGGAATAGGTAAAGAATTTAATTTGTAACCTACTAGCAAATGAGAAGGGGTTAATGGTTCATCTACAGTTAAAGTTTCGTCAACGTAAGTGAGTGGTCGGCAATTTATTACAGTCTCTACTTCAGTTAATACTGTTAAAAACTCCTCTAAAGTTAATAATGAATTTCTTATGATTCTTTTAAGGTGCATTTTGGTAAGACCAATCACCCTTTCAAAGAACCCACCGTAAAAGCTGGCGCGGGCTGGATTAAATCTCCACACCAGAGATTGTCTAGTCAAAAAATCTTTGACTGAAGGTAAGGTATGCAAATGCCTTATATATTTATCCGCAGCTTGAAAATAACTGCCATTATCAGAATATATAATTGAGGGTGAACCTCGTCTGCTTATAAATCGCCGAAGACATTTTATAAAGGAATCAGTACTATTATCAAAAACCAACTCCAAATGTACGGCTCTAGTTATAGCACAAGTAAAAAGAGTAATATAACATTTATTAATTTCATTTATTACCTTAACCTTAAAATAACCACTTAAATCTATACCCACTATCGTGAATGGTCGACTATTTATTACTCTCGTTCTGGGCAAGGCTGCAAGAGGAGCATATTTAAAGTGAACCCCTTGTAACCTTTTACACAAAACACAAGGACGAACTACTCCTTTGATAGTTTGCCTCATACGAGTGAAATAATACTTCCTACGAATAACTAAGATTAATTCTGATACTCCTAAATGATGATGAGTTAAATGACACTGCTTTATTAAGAGTTTAATAAATGGAGATTTATTTGGTAAGAAAATGGGAAATTTAGTATCATATGGTAATAGAGCATTTCTTAACCTTCTATCACATCTCAAAATATCATTTATTAAGTTTCAAATTCATTTGTTTAACCAAAAGAGTTGGAGCTTTATTATATTTTAAACTATCAATTTCAAGGGGAAAATATTCACTTTGAAGTGTTTTTATCCAGTAAATCTCAGTGACTTTGTTTTCTTCTATAGAAAATTGGTGTGTGAAAATTGGATTTAACAAAGATTTATTTAAAGGAGAATTTGATTTTTTCTGTCTTAAATTCTTAATAAATCTAAACACTAAATTTGTAATACGATAAACCTTATCTAAAGAAGAAAAATCACTCAGATTTAAAAGATAGTCAACAGGAGGGGGCACATTAATAGCAAAAATATTAACAGTAGTATTAACCTTACAAGAATCATTTTGTGTATGAGATTGTTCAAGCCAAACTGGCCAATCCTGAGGATTTACTAACCAGTCTGGACCCTTTAACCATAAGCTAGACTCTATATATTGATGCTTACTTCCCCTAGAAGCAAGATCTGCTGGATTATTTCCAGTTGGAACATATTTAAATTCAGCCAAGGGAATGTTTTTATTTATTTCATCCTTCCTATTTTGTATAAAGGTCGGAAGTTGCTTGTCAGAGCAAACCCATGTCAAAGCCACTTGGCTGTCAGCCCATACATATAAGTGATCGATTGTTAGTGAACCTTCAAATGTATTTAAGACATATTTTAACAACCTTGATGACAAAAGTATACCCATAAGCTCTAAGCGTGGTATAGTTAGTTCCTTTAAAGGAGAAACCTTTATCTTACTAATTAATATATTAGACTCAAAAACATTATTTAAGTTAGATACAATGTATATTACTGAAGCATAAGCCTTTTGAGAAGCGTCTGAAAAAGCGTGTAACACCACCCTTTCAGAATATATTAATTGACGAGGGACCTTAAGAGATTGACAATATATTAATTGTTGGGCTATCAATTTCCACTCTCTACTCAGCTCTGTGGAAATCTTTTCGTCCCATTTATACTTATTTAACCATAAAGGTTCTGTAGTAATATTTTACCTTTAATTAATTATTGGCCCGAGAAAACCAAGTGGGATCAAATATAGATGCCAATTGTTTTAATATTAGACGTTTTGTATTGGCATTGACATCTATATTTTTAACAGGGTAAGATATAATGTCATCATCAGTGGTCCATTGAAGACCCAATACTTTAGTCACTGTGCCTTCAGCTTTAACTTTATCTTCATCAAATTTAGTATTAGCAAGGGAGGAATTTTATATAAAAAAATAACTTCGTTGTCATAAAATTTTTCAATTATCAAAAGAGTACGAGACACAATTTTTAAAATCCACCTTCTTTAGAATTTATATTAATAATAAAGAACTAGAAATTAAATTTGCTGTTATTGACCCGAGGTAAAATGAAATATAATATAAATCAAATTTTACTGTTTAACTTATCTTCTAACAAAGATTTTGATATAATTCTTATCTGATGTGATAAAGGTCCTTTTATTAACAATGGGAACGTCTGATTGAAGTCCTATTAAAGGTATTTCCTGATTAACTGAAAGGTTTTGGGCACAGCATCTGTCAATCCTTGAAAGAAGATCACCCTTAGGGATAATAAATTTTGGCAGTATTTTGTCTTTATAGTAAGTAACAAGAAAAAAATAATAAAGTGAAATAATAAAAATAATAAAAAAGAACCAAATAATATTTAATCTGTTGTGCCCAAATATATTATAAATAAAAGAATAAAATACAATAAATAAGAGAAATGATAATAAAAGAAAATATTTACGGAAGGAATCAATGTCAGAAATACATTAAAATATTAATCGAATTCTGATTAATAAAAATCATTAGTTAAGAGAAATAATTAAAGTTCCTCACCCTTTAGCTTCAAACTTACACCTCTTAGATATGTATGTCCTTCATATGCGACTTTACTAAATATCATCATTTCATCATTAATTAGTATTCTAATATAATGCACATATATAATGTTAGTACTATTATAATTATCATTAATTATTATTATCATTATCATTAGTCTCTCACAAGTTAATTTAAGGACCATGTATTAAATTATTTAAATGGATCAAGATGTAACAGCTGATTGTTAGTTGTTAAAAAAGTAGGTCACAACCAATCACATATGTCAAATAAAGACCATATGTGGTATTTAAATGGTTAGATACTACAGCTGTTAATTAATCAGCATCAGCTGTTAAAAACTAGGTCACATCACTAACACAACCGTTACCATGGACACTATACAAGGAGAGAGCCCAGGCCCCGCCTCTAATTCTAGCTTTTATACTGAGCCTAGTCGACGGAAAGGTAATGCCTGTAAATTTCACCTTTACAAAGATTGGATTGTGTTTGCTAAATATTTTCTAAGCTTAATAGATAATCGATTACTACAACCATCATCAATATTAACCAATAATCCATTCAAATATGTTTTTCTCCTTCCAAAAAGAAAAGACACTCCAACAATTTGGCTCTATTTAAAGTATATCACCTATTTCTTTCTTCTTTTACAAAACTTTCGTCTTCACTAAACAAGGAAGTGACTAATAAAAATTTAACTAGCTAAATTACATACCTTTGCTTTCCTTAAAATAAAGCTCATTTCATATTAGTTCTTATTCACAAAATATGAGATAACTAAATTATCTATTAAACTTATAAAAGCATTTCCAATATCAAAAAGAATGACAGATGGCAAAAAAAAAAATGGCGATGCCATGATAGACAAAGGGAGGGCGGGGTTAGTACCTTCAACGACTATATTTAATCTATTTATATTTAAGTGTTAGAGGCTTATTTAAAGCGGTGATTAATAAAAAAACAATATTAAAATATAAATAAACCAATTGTTAAATTTAAATAAATAAATCATGTTAAAAACAAAAAGGAAAAATATTAATTCATCTAAATGAATGCAAAGAGTACGACATCTAAACAAGTCAAAAACACTTGAAACCCGATAATTCTTCGCTGTCAAACGTACGATTATTCTCTTTAAATTAAATTTTTATTATTTCTGTTATTAAATATTTGTGGGCGTAAAAATATTTACGACATTAAATTCCCAACAACCAAAAAAAAAGAAAAAAAAGTTTACAGTTAATATGAACTGGTTAAAACTTCTTTTAAAGATGAAAATAAATAAAATGGGAAAAAGTTTTAGGATCCAAATAAACATAAATTTTTGAAAATTAACTTTCGAAAATGTTATATAAAAGAGGTTACATCAAGCATTACTATTTATCAACAATTCTCAATAGTTCAACAAATATAAGTGAGGAATGTAACTGAATCATGATGCCCTGAATTTAGACCGGAGGATTTAATAAGGAAATAGTTACTGATCAGAAACCATCTTTGCCTTCTCTAGTATAACATGTACTTGATTAATAACTTCAGTTATTACTTAATAATGGATATGTACAGTATTTACTTTCAAGCCAGGGTTAAAATTTCACCCAACAAGTGCAAGAAAAGAGAAATAAATTTTCATCTTTTTTGTGAACTCCACATAGTACAAAGATTTAAGAGTACTGGTGGAATTCTAAAGGTTTTAAAACAGAGGTTATTAGCCTCGAAGTTGGGTGATTATGTTGTGATTAAAATATCTGGCTACCGAAGAGAAGAAAAAGTGAAATAATCTACCTACATTGAGTTCTGTCACTTTATAAACTATTAGGATAAAGGCAGTACTCTAGAGGTTAAAAAAGGAGGTTATTGGCCTCCGAATCGATAGCCAGATAGAGCAAAAAAAAAAAGTGTGTATGGCTTACACCCTCCTTTTTTATACTCTGATCCATCATTAAATAATAAATAATAACATAAATAAGAACATTCTTACTTGATACTCTTTGATACAAAAAAAAACTTGTTCTCTAGAGAAAGCAAGGAAAATGGAAATCTGGAGGGGCTTAGAGAGGGTCCAACTCAGAGACAACACTAACCATCACAAACCTTTTCTTTTTTTTTGAAGAACTAAGGGAGAAAGAAAAATCATTAATAAAAATCACAAATACAAAAACAACATTCTCGAAATATAATTAATTTTCATAAAAAATATAATAAAAGAAAGAAATAAAATATAAATGACATATATATATATATACTGTAAAAGAAATTTTAACCATTTAATTATATCATTTGCAATGAATTAAGACACTTGTTACGTTGAATAGCTACATCTTTAGCTTGGCGAGGCAAGTTAATTCTGTTGGGAATTTTATTGTCTGTATTAGTTGCATTAGGAACATTAGTTATTGCATTTTCATTATCGAAAATGTTAGACTTAATTTCTAGGGGGTACAAATGTACTACTGCCCTAGTTGTAACTCCATGTTTAGTATGAAGCTCTACTGATCTCACATAACCATCGGGGGAGAGATGTAGAGAACGTACTATAGCTAACTTCCAATATATCCGCGGACCATCATCCTTCTACTAAAACTATGTCCCCAACAGAGACATTAGGCCTTCCCTTATTACTCCAAGATTGTCTTAAGTTGATTAAGTAATCCTTTTCCCATACATTTTTAAATTTATTTAAAAGATTTAATAAGAACTTATAACGCTTATTTATTTTTACACTACTTTGATAATCTGTATCAGTATCTAGCAATTCTAAGGGAATAGGTAAAGAATTTAATTTGTAACCTACTAGCAAATGAGAAGGGGTTAATGGTTCATCTACAGTTAAAGTTTCGTCAACGTAAGTGAGTGGTCGGCAATTTATTACAGTCTCTACTTCAGTTAATACTGTTAAAAACTCCTCTAAAGTTAATAATGAATTTCTTATGATTCTTTTAAGGTGCATTTTGGTAAGACCAATCACCCTTTCAAAGAAACCACCGTAAAAGCTGGCGCGGGCTGGATTAAATCTCCACACCAGAGATTGTCTAGTCAAAAAATCTTTGACTGAAGGTAAGGTATGCAAATGCCTTATATATTTATCCGCAGCTTGAAAATAACTGCCATTATCAGAATATATAATTGAGGGTGAACCTCGTCTGCTTATAAATCGCCGAAGACATTTTATAAAGGAATCAGTACTATTATCAAAAACCAACTCCAAATGTACGGCTCTAGTTATAGCACAAGTAAAAAGAGTAATATAACATTTATTAATTTCATTTGCTACCTTAACCTTAAAATAACCACTTAAATCTATACCCACTATCGTGAATGGTCGACTATTTATTACTCTCGTTCTGGGCAAGGCTGCAAGAGGAGCATATTTAAAGTGAACCCCTTGTAACCTTTTACACAAAACACAAGGACGAACTACTCCTTTGATAGTTTGCCTCATACGAGTGAAATAATACTTCCTACGAATAACTAAGATTAATTCTGATACTCCTAAATGATGATGAGTTAAATGACACTGCTTTATTAAGAGTTTAATAAATGGAGATTTATTTGGTAAGAAAATGGGAAATTTAGTATCATATGGTAATAGAGCATTTCTTAACCTTCTATCACATCTCAAAATATCATTTATTAATTTCAAATTCATTTGTTTAACCAAAAGAGTTGGAGCTTTATTATATTTTAAACTATCAATTTCAAGGGGAAAATATTCACTTTGAAGTGTTTTTATCCAGTAAATCTCAGTGACTTTGTTTTCTTCTATAGAAAATTGGTGTGTGAAAATTGGATTTAACAAAGATTTATTTAAAGGAGAATTTGATTTTTTCTGTCTTAAATTCTTAATAAATCTAAACACTAAATTTGTAATACGATAAACCTTATCTAAAGAAGAAAAATCACTCAGATTTAAAAGATAGTCAACAGGAGGGGGCACATTAATAGCAAAAATATTAACAGTAGTATTAACCTTACAAGAATCATTTTGTGTATGTGATTGTTCAAGCCAAACTGGCCAATCCTGAAGGATTTACTAACCAGTCTGGACCCTTTAATCATAAGTTAGACTCTATATATTGATGCTTACTTCCCCTAGAAGCAAGATCTGCTGGATTATTTCCAGTTGGAACATATTTAAATTCAGCCAAGGGAATGTTTTTATTTATTTCATCCTTCCTATTTTGTATAAAGGTCGGAAGTTGCTTGTCAGAGCAAACCCATGTCAAAGCCACTTGGCTGTCAGCCCATACATATAAGTGATCGATTGTTAGTGAACCTTCAAATGTATTTAAGACATATTTTAACAACCTCGATGACAAAAGTATACCCATAAGCTCTAAGCGTGGTATAGTTAGTTCCTTTAAAGGAGAAACCTTTATCTTACTAATTAATATATTAGACTCAAAAACATTATTTAAGTTAGATACAATGTATATTACTGAAACATAAGCCTTTTGAGAAGCGTCTGAAAAAGCGTGTAACACCACCCTTTCAGAATATATTAATTGACGAGGGACCCATCCTTAACCCTTTCGCTGTGGCATGGAGTATTATTACGTTCACCCGTCACTGACGGAAGAAAACGCTGTGGAAGCAAAACCATATCATTTTCATAGTTTATTATTATCTATAATTAACTATTATTATTATTATTACTATTATATATATATATATATATATATATATATTATATATATATATATATATATATATATATATATATATATATATATATAATATATATATATATATATATATATATATATATATATATATATATATATATATATAATATATATATATAAGAAAGAATAGAAGTAAAAGCATTTTTTTGTACACGAAGCTCTAGGTGTGCTATAATTGGCGATGGGGGAAGGTGGAGTAGAGAGGAAAGGGGGGTAAAAAGATAGTCAGAATTGCATCTTTGAAAAATTATCTTACATAATATTTACGATCTTCTCTCGTCAAATGCCGAAAAGAGACTAAATACTTTCGCACTTTCTAAAAAAAAAGAAAAAAAAAAATATTTTATCCGAGGCTATAGAATGGTTGGGGTTGACAATTGGGGAATGGGAAATAGAGATGAAGGGGGTAAAAGGGTATTATATATATATATATATATATATATATATATATATATATATATATATATATATATATATATATATATATATATATATATAATAATATATATATA
>SEYY01005730.1:72500-73560 GCA_009176605.1 Armadillidium nasatum | reverse complement strand
AGTATTAGTATTATCTGAAGTATTACCATTGTATTGAAAATTTACATTTTCTATGACCAAAAAATGTTTTTAAAGCATTGTAACTTGTAGTTTGTTAAAGAGGTAGGCTAACACAGAACACAAATTTTATTAAGAAAATCTTAAGTTTAGTTAGAGAAAATAAATTTTTTTCCTTACATGATTCTAACGAAATGTGAAAGGGTGTGAAAATCATTTAAAAAAATGATATTTTTCCAATTGATTTATGCTTTCAGGTGCACCTCATAGAAATCGCGTTTTTCGTGCAAATGGTAGAGTTGGCATTACTGGAGGAACAATCACCGAACCAGGAGAATTCCCTTATATGCTTAGTTTTCAAGACGAAGTCCTTCCAGGGGCTTTTGCTCATTATTGTGGAGCTTCAATATACAACAATTTCACCTCCATAACTGCCGCTACATGTGTTTATGGGGAAGATTTTGAAAATCCTCAGTCACTATTCGTAAGGAAATATATATATATATATATATATATATATATATATATATATATATATATATATATATATATATATATATATATATATATATATATATATATATATTATATATATATATATATATATATACTTTTATTAACTACTAGTGATGTTATAGTTTCGAGGAATCGAACCCGGGCCCCAAAAGATGGAAGTCCGTTGTGTTGACCACTACTCCACCGATGGTTCAAAAGGAAATAATCCAGAACTTCTACTGACATATCTCGCCTAGTGAAAAGTTCCTTCTGGGGCCCGGGTTCGATTCCTCGAAATTATAACATCACTAGCAGTTAATAAAAGCATAAATAATGATTCCACGGTTTTTTATCATAGTGGTTACAAAATTATATAATATATATATATATATATATATATATATATATATATATATATATATATATATATATATATATATATATATATATATATATATATATATATATATATAATATTTTATACATTACACCATTTCCCGCATAATGCAGGGTGGAGTCGACTGCAAGAAAATTCCTGCAGTCGTACATGGGAAGATAAAAAAAAAAT
>SEYY01005730.1:50000-70000 GCA_009176605.1 Armadillidium nasatum | reverse complement strand
ATATATATATATATATATATATATAGTATATATATATATATATATATATATATATATATATATATATATATATATATATATATATATATATATATATATATATATTATAGTTGGCAATTTATGGTTGAAGTTGCTTAGATGGTAGGCGTAGGAAAAATAATGAAGGCTTGATGGTGTTCTTAATTTTTATATAAAAAAAAAATGATGCTGAATGGTTCAACAAGAACAAAAGCATGAACAATGACAAAAACCCTATCTGAAACATGATAGGCAAAAATAAATATGTGTCCACATGAATATCACAACACACATCCCTGACACTATCCCACAATAGCATCAAGGATCCGCATTGTGGTCATTCACATGAACCAAATGCAAATATTAAAAAAAAAAAAAAAATGGAGAGTAATTTGACAAACTATATATATATATATATATATATATATATATATATATATATATATATATATATATATATATATATATATATATATATATATATATATATATATATATATATATATATATACAGAAATAATTCTTCTGTATTACAAATAAATAAAAATCATATTTTATTTTAATAAAAACTTCATAATTAACAAAATTCTTTTACGATTGGCGTCTGTTTCAAACCCTGCAACTTTTCTCTTAGCATCTCCTTAGTTCTATGAACTAAAGCATTATTTCCCGCTCCTTGTTCTCATGATGCAACTTGTCACACCCAACCTTTTCTTTATAAGTAATGTCTGTTGTCAACCTAACTCTTTTTACTTCGACCTCCTGTAGCGTGAAGTTGTCTTTATTATATTTGTGTCTGTGTTTTGCCAACGCCCATCACACCTAATACAAGTAAGAAGTAGAGTATATGTATATTATTGGTAACTATACTTCTCAATAATATATATATTTATTTTTATAAATATATATATTATTTCTATTATAATATTATTTTCCTTTCTATCAAATTGCGGCGGTATAACGTGTGTTAGTCTTGGGTTTTAGATTTGTTTTAATATTGGGGTCATTTGTTTAATATAAGGGATCAATTTATGTTGGAATTAAAGGAAATATAAATTGTTAGACTATAAATTTATATTGAATACCATAACCATAATACTCCATTTGTGCTAAATATAATATTATTGTTGATTCTTATATGTGTTAGACTTTTAATAAATGTATAGTTAATACATGAACTAATTATTATCACACATAGATACTTTGATATTAACAGTGCATTATATATTATTAGCGCATAAATCAAGGATATTAAAAGTGAAAACCAGAGCAGAGAAACATTTAAATAAAAGAACTGTTATCATAAGGAGCATGATCTTCTTTAACAAATACTGATTAAAAGCGGATCCTAAATATACTTTAGGAGCGTAAAGACTTCATATAGAGTGTATGTGTGTTCCAATATCCTATCCAAAATCGCAGTCAGATAATAACCGTTTACCTTAGTCCGTTGTCATAAACCTTTTTATCCTAATAGACGTTTGTAAAGTCTATATTCCTATAGAAGCAGAAACCATAGATCTCTTCATATATATATTAGACTAGTCCGAAAGTCTTCAACTCCAAACCTGAAGGAGTATCATACCATATCAAATCATACCATACAACACACAAAACAGTCGTTATAAATGGCGACCCTTCCAGGTTTATAATAAACAAAAGGAATTGGAAAACAATTTTAAAATATTGAATTCAAAGAAGTGAACTGAGTTCAATTAGAAGTAAATAGTAAATTCAAACAGAAAGAAACATTACAAAATTTCAAATTTCAAACAGAAATTCAAAGTTGAAAAAGTAAAGATGATTATTTGAAGGTTCAAAGTTCAAATAAAAAAAAATTATTAAGTTATTTAAACTATAGGAGAGTAAGGAAATTCGAAATGACATTCTGAGAAAGAGTGATGAATTAAAAACTGAGTTTGTATTTGAAACTGAAATTGAGAAATTTATTCAAAATTTTGAAATTGAGTGGAAAATGAAATAGAAAAACAAAAACAAAGAAATGATGCAAAGTTTAAATAAAGTTCAAATGTCGGAATTAATATTTGAAAAATTAAAACAAATTTTTATAAAAGAAATTTGAATAACCATGTTTAAAATTTGTCAAAGGGTTTGAAAATTGGGAATAAAAAAAAAAATTATTTGAAAAAAAAAAAAACAATTATACACAAGATACTACATATAAAAGAATGTGAAGTGGACATAATGAATGAAGTACATACAAGCAAGCAAGTACTGATATTAAAAAGTATGAAAGGACACAATTAAGACGTTCAAAGCAAGTATGTAATTTATATAGTATTCTTGTATAAGAATGTTAATGTTCTGCAATGTAAATTTGTGTAAAGAAATGTATGAAGTGCAAAGTTGTAAAATATACAAAATAATGATAATATAAATAACTATGATTATGAGTACATATAAAACCAAATTAATCAATTTAAATAAATAAATCAACCATTAGTTGTATATGAAAGATAATTTATATAATTTATATAATTTAACTGGTAAATTACTAAATTATTGTACTGAAATGTAAAAGTACAAATAAAAAAAATGATGAAGTACATTGAAAAGGTTTTGTGTAGAATTACAATTTAAATTAACAATTTAAAATTGAAATGAATTAATAAAATTTATGAATTAAATTATTACAAAAAGAAATATAAAGAAATGATATTGACTATCCCCCCCTTAAAATAAACAATAATCCATCGCACACGTTTATAACTAAAACCACAATTTGTTTGTAACCAAATATCTTCGTCCTAAAGAAGATCCTTCTTCATCATGTAGAAGAGAATTCCTTTCATCTGAATACAGCCAGAATTCTCTGTCCTAAAAGAGAAACCAATAATCCTACCAAAGGATCATCCTACCAGAAATTCTTCGTCCATAGAAGAGTAACCAAAATCCTATATAGCTTGAAACTCTTCGTCCAAGTTGGAAGAAAGAAATCCTCCAACCAGAAGTCAACCAGACCGTCCTCAGAGGTCAAAAAGGTGAACCCGTCTCGGAGTCACCGAAAAGCCCGAGATTCACCGAAACCATTTTATATATATATATATTTATATTGATATATATACTATAATTTTTATTTCCATTTCATATTTTAATATATTAATAACCGTTTATTTAATATATTAATTACCAATTTCCTATAAATTAATAATTCAAATTATTATTAATTTTTTTTCCAATATTTTTCCAATATATTATCTTTTAATTAATATATTAAATTCCTATTAATTTTTCCTCAAATTAATAAATCCATTAATTATAAAATTTTTAACTAATTTTATAATTTCAATATTATTTGTCCTATATAAAATAATATTAACCTTTTGATTTACACCATGTAAATTATATATATATATATGTTATTATAAAATTATATATATATATATATTATTACCATTTAGCATTTAACCTTGTATTTTATTTTAATATATATATGTTATTGTAAAATAATATATATATGTTATAACCATTTAACCATTTACCATTTATGTATTTATATTTCCGTTATTTAATATAAATTACATTATTTTCCGTATCTCCTACTATGTTTTCCGTATTTACATTGATTCTTGTATACCTATCTATTATTTTTGTAACATAAAATATAGCAGATACATCCGACCGTAGTCCTTCACCTTGAAATTGCCTGCCTACAAAATAGAGTAAGATCAATGTCCTTGAAATCAGCCTGTTGAACAAGTCTTCGCAGTGCATTCCTTCCTTGTATGTTTGTGCGTGTGTATCAGTACAAAACATCTCCGAAAAATCCGACATACCGATTTTTAGATAAGTATATCATTTATTTAATAATTCTTTTAATTAATTTCTTATAATTAATTATTTAATTATTTATAATTATTATAATCCTATATTTTCCAATTATTTTAATTATATACTTAATACAGTATATAAAATTTTATAGGTTATAATTTACATACCTATTTTCCACCTATATATATATATATATATATATATATATATATATATATATATATATATATATATATATATATATATATATATATATATATATATATATATATATATATATATATATATATATATATATATATATATATATATATATATATATATATATATATATATATATATATATATATATATATATATATATATATATATATATATATATATATATATATATATATATATCTCATATTCTGTTTAAAAACATTTATTGCCATACCTCCGAAAAAAATGTGCGTTCGTAAATGTGTTTGAATATCATTGTCAGTTGCTTCTGACAGTACCTCGCAAAATGTGTATGTATAAAACCAATCGTTTATCAGCTGAGAGTGTCTGCTATCACTGTCACGCTTTTCGTTCGTATGTATGTGAACCCAGCTGAGTTGTCCGCCTCTGTGCGCGAGCGCGCGAGCATCCATTGTTTTATTTCCGAAATTGCTGAATTTGCAATAATACCAAGCTTCTTTCATTATTATTACTATTAAACTACCATTTGCCTCTGATTTTATTATTATTATTTTTTTCCTTGCTTTATAAACCTTAATAATAATAATAATAATAATAATAATAATTTTTAATAGTAATAATAATCATAAATTATTATTCCTAATAATAATTTTTTTCTTATATAACTACATTTTGCATGTTTTATATTTCCTTGTATATCGTTATGCATATTATAATTCCAAGTGTACTGTTACACTAATTACACATTCCTTATGTATCATTCCTTTCAGTACCTTGTACCATTATGTACTATTATGTACTATCCTTAATATGTATTACCTAATACCATTTCAAATTCCGTATTTGTATGCATCATTGCATAAATATTATATCCTTTTGCATGTATTATTTATTCGTACTCTCAAGTACTATATCCTTTAAAATGCACCTATGCATATATCATATTTTCTTGAGTACCAATACTCAAATCAATGCATGTCCTAAAAATTGCATATCCTAAAAATTGCATGTACTTAATTCCTTTTAAACCATACCTATGCATGTACTCAATTCCTATATGTACTAAAAATGTACTCCATTCCATTAACCGTACCAATTGCTGTACTAAAAACATCCTTTATGCATTCCTGCATGTTCCGGTAGTACCATAAGTACTTATATAATTTTTAATTACACTTAAGTTCATATTACGTGTATTATTTTTAATTTAGTACTTTATTTCGTACTTTTATTAGTACATTGTTCTGTACTATTCTTAGTATTCATCCAGTATATTATTTTATTTAGTACTATATCCATTTAGTACTTATTTACCGTTCCGTTCCTATTACCATTGAAATTAATTAAAATAATTAATTTCTAAGCTATTAAAAATAATTAATATAATCCGTTATATAATTAATTATTTATCCGTTATTTAAAATAATTATTCCTTTTAAAATTATTCTCTATCCGTTTGAGAGAATATCATTTTAACCTTGCAACAAATATTGTATAAAATTCTGCTCTTATCCGATCAGTCAAAAAGAGCTCTAACTTCAAAAATTTTGTTGCAAAATTATCAAACTGTGAGCTAAAATGCTTCATAAACTTTATCGCTCGCTCCTGTGTGTTAAACGCGCGAGAGGTTTAACATATACACGAGAGTCTTTTCTTCCGTTGTCCCAGTACGTACAAACCGATACACTAACATATTTCATGTTCAGTGCTTTTTGCATTATATAAGTGCCAATTTTTTATTATTTTGAGTTCATAGAGTCTAATAACTCTTCTCATCTGTCTTTACCTTGCATTCCGATCCAATAATAATAATAATAATAATAATAAAATAATAATAATAATAATAATCATAAAATTATTATTATTATTTCCGTCCCTTTGATTTGAAAATGAATATTTATTTATTCATTTATTTAATTAATTACTGTAATTATCTATTTAATTAATAACCGATTATAATTAAGTAGTATATCAGTCTCAACCGTTTCTTTTATCATTCCGTTAAAAAACCGTTCATTTGAATAAAACTTTATTAAGCGCCGATCTTAAAAGTTTTTTTTTCCCACCGTTAGTGGAAATTTTTATTTCATTTCCTAAATGAAAATTTTTATTCTAGTGTCCGTTAAATAACTAGAATAATTCTGAAACCCAAATCATCCTTCCGAAAGTTGCCAGGCAATTCCGCAAAACCTGCAACTGCACATCTTTTCTTTTTGAAAATTCCAATAAATCATCCTGCTTTGTGCAAATTTGAATCCATATTCAAATAAAATCGACTCATCCGTTGAGCCATCCTAGAAATCCTATATTCCGATTTACATTACCAATTTTTTCCGTATAAAATTTTAATCTCAATTTCAAATCTATGATAATTTTAATTCCTCATTTATACTTAGAGTGCGTATATATTTTTTTCATTTATATTTTCTATTTATATTATTAATATGCGTAATAAACTCATTATAGGTATTAAAATAATTATATCATCATTTGCAAATTGATAGATTAAATCATTTCCTACAATTCCTCAGATGACCAAATATATCTGATATATATTTCTTTAAAAATCTTGATGTCCTGTAAATCAAGTCACTCCAAAATATTAATTGTCTTATAAAAATTAAGAAACTCCGTAAAAATAAAATAAAACCTTTATTTTATTTCCATAAATTTTATAAAATTTACGTTACTGTATGACTAATATTTCATGTTGATACATAACTAATAATTTTTATATATTTTAGAGTCATGGAATAACCTATCTCCTCAGAACCCAAACCTAGCTCTATAGCTACAACCTACCAAACCTATTCCGAAAATCATAGCTGATCCATAGCTCATTTTGAACAGAGAATTGACATCCGTCTCCTCTGAATTCCTTTCACCTACCAAACCTGCCAAATCAAATTTAACAAGGTAATATGTATTTATCCATTTAAAATTTTATCTAAAATTTTAATATTTTTATAATTTATAATTATTTATTCAATTTTTTCAATTTATTAATTTATATTTATATATATATATATATATATATATATATATATATATATATATATATATATATATATATATATATATATATATATATATATATATATATATATATATATATCGTAGTATATCAGCAACTTCGTCGGAAATTTTTTTTTTTTTTCTAAATCGTTGCAAATCATACCTGTTGATTTACCTAATCCTATTTATCATTTATGCAATCCCCATTTGCATATATCCTACTTATAAAGTATTTACCTGTCAATTTAGCCCTTGCAGCTATTTTTAAATCTAAGTCACTTATTTAGATTTATTTTACCTAAGTACAAACTTTGTACTATAATCATATTTTATTTACCTAAAACTTTGTATTATATATTCTTTTTCTACAAGTCCTTCATTGTAGAAAACAGTTCCTTGGAAAACTGTACATTAAAAATTTCCTTAAATCATCCAAAGTCTACCAGACTTTTACCTTTGTTTACAATTTCTGATTTTTCCTTGTTCAGAAATATAACCTTATCTGTATATAAGAGTCCCAGTAACTCTCATTTATCTCATTTGTCTATTGACAATATATTACCATACAGTAGTTTAAACCTATTACTACTTCATTACCTATTGCTCCAATTGCAATTTATATTTTTGTCATTATTTCCGTTCAAATAATGCTAATTCCTATTTCAAATTACAAATTAGTTCCTAAATAAAAGTCATACTTGCATACCTGTATTTAACCAGCATTGTTTATGACTGTCCTTTCTCCTCTAATCTTGCCCTAGCAAGAACTATATTCCAATATAAAGAACACCTACTGTTCTATTCTGATTTGTAACAATCAAATCATTCCTAAATACCATTACCGATATATTTAACCTGTTCCCTAAAGAAAAAAATCAAACCTGGCCTTATTTTCATTGACCATATGTCAAACTTTCAAATACCTAATTCTCCTACCTTATTGGTGTAGCATATTCCGCATCCTATACCTATATCCTATATGCAGAGTCCAGTACCTCCTAAAATTCTCATACCTGTACCTGTATATTACCTATAAGTCTGCATACTATACTTATAATACTTATACCTTACCTGTATTATATTATTCAAAAATTTCTCCTACTAATTTGGAGTAAAATATCTTAAGTTTTTAGAACAGCACTGTTCTACCCTTTAATCCAAAATCTTTATTTTGCATTTTTTTTATTACTTTAGCTTAGTAATTCCATTTTTATTTCTCAAACTATAGAGAACATTATAAAGGAATGTTCTTTCTCCTTTATTAAAATAGTCCAAACTATTTCTCCTACACCTTCCTTTTCCTATAAGGAATAAAACCGAGTCCTAAAATTTATAGAACAGCTCTATTTTCCTTTAATCTCACCGTAATTACCAATCAACCAAAATGTATTGTCATATTTGTCAAATTTAAGTCCTATCCTTTAATCTCCAATTCCTGCTGGAATATTTCCTTTACATGGTGATCAAACCTTTATTCACCTTCACCTTCATTTACATGTGAAACCTTCACATACCTTTACCTTCATTAACCTTATTTCTGATAATAGAAATATCCACTTATATAATTCTATTGTTCAATACATCATAATAGAGTTATCCATTCTTTATATTACCTATTTTACCTACCTCACCTTATTTCTGAGTAACCAAGTTTTCAGAAAATAACAGAAAAATACAAGAATTATAATGACATATCTTGTCAAATCCTTATCACTTACAACATATAAGTGAAACCTTCCTATATTAATTGTATATTATATTATAAAACATTCCTATTTTGTTATACATCTACCTCAACAGATATAATTTTCATTTAAAACATTAATGAAATTTGCATATTTTCATTCAAACCTATCAGTTCTTTATTCCTAATTCCCATTTGAATTAGACTCATTCCGATTCCTATATTTCAATTCCAAAAAGTGAAGTCATTCCTATTTTTCATTCCTATTCCTAATTACCTAATTAAGGATCCCTACTCCTAATCCATATCTACCATGTACTCCTAAAATTTATATACATATTCAAAAATTTTATTTTGCCTTATTTTTGTATAATAGTATATTACTACTATTACTACTACTACTACCACCACTACTATAACTTTTTGTAAATTATTTATATAATTCTTGTAAAATATATTACCAATTACCAACCATAAAGTCAATTATATATATATATATATATATATATATATATATATATATATATATATATATATATATATATATATATATATATATATATATATATATATATATATATATATATATATATATATATATATATATATATATATATATATATATATATATATATATATATATATATATATATATATATATATATATATATATATATATATATATATATATATATATATATATATATATATATATATATATATATATATATATATATATATATATATATATATAAAGATATAAAATAATACCTAGTGTCAGCCTGGTAATACCCAGAGAAGGAAGCAGACTTCACTGATGACTGGTATTTATCCTGCAGTGTATATGTTCAAGCAGCACCTTCTGATGTGATAAGGATACCCTGAAGAACATTATGCTGGTAAGAAAGAAGGATATAAACAAAAGGAATGCGAACTAAAATCCTTTGTAATGGACAATACTAACAAAACAACAAAATAACAAGATGTCAACTATGGCTATTTAGAACCAAATTCTCACCTGTGCTGGTAAACAAAATATTGCTTGAGGTGCAATATTAGTGGTAATTGTATGATACACTGTAATGTCTGATAAACACAAGTTGACGTTGCAAAAGACGAAGTTGATTACAGTAGTAACAAAAATATGAAAAACATACGCTGATCACACAAAAAGAAGTCGGTAGAAAAAGGCGGTAGTCTAATAGCCAAGTCCGCAATTATAAAAAAGAAGAGTAAAAAACCACAGTACAAAAATATAGTAGAGTGCGGGAAGCTCTGCGGCTACAATATATATATAAATATATATTTTATTTTGATATATATAATATATTTACCAGTACATATAGTGTTACTTGGGTTATTTGGGCAATAACAATAACACAGGTATAGAAAACAATTACAAGTTGACTCTACGAAGACCAAAGATAAAAGAAAGAGAAAATACAGTAAGAGTTCCTTTATAAAGAGATATAAAGGTTATTAAAACATTGAACCTAAGAGAGAGGAGTGGACTGAAAAATCTGATGACTCTAAAAGAGATAGGTATGTTAGAACCAGACAAGGGACTAGAAGAATAATGTAAGGAATAGTAACAAAAGGCGCCGAACTCAGAAGAATTTGTGAATTATAAAATTTTTCTGAAATAAAACAAAATTTTATTTTCCTAAAATAATATTGGTATAAAATTCCCCTTCTTATGGTGAAGGAAGGGTAGGTTTAAAATTAAATTTTAAAATTAACAAAGGAAAAGAATTCTCAAAAATGAAAACTGGAAACTGGAATTCAAAATTTCAAAAATTGAAATCAAATTTGTAGAATTCAGAAATTGATTTATAATTTCAAAGTTGAAAAAAAATATATAAATATTTTCAAAAAATAAAAATAAAAATTTAAAATTGAAATTTGACCTCTTTGCTTCCTCTCCTCAGAACAAGCAGGATTATGATACCTTCATGAAGACATTTATATCTCACATTAAGGAGTTCGAGTTTAGAGTGCTTCTTCCTTTACATCCATCCAAGGATAGTTCTTATATACCAGAAGTTTTAAAAACATGTACCCATGTGTTTTTTCGGGTCGATCGCATACGAAAACTTTTAGAGGCAGGCACTTTATACAGGTCCTTCTTAGTTACTGACCTTTTCGACCTGTGCTTTAAACTTCAGCTTCCTAATGGCAAGTCGGACATGATGTATATTGAACGTTTAAAACCCGCTTTTGTATCTGTACCCACTTAATCCGCATCGTCTGCTCCTTCCGCTTCAACATCCATATCTGATTCTTCATCTGCAGAGTCTAATCCTTTCCTCTTCCGGCACCTGCATCAGCCCCGCCATCTGCAAGCTCTGCATCTTCCAATCCGCTCCTTCATCTGCAGAGTCTGACCCTTCCGTTTTCGCTTTTGCATCCGCTCCGACATTCGCAAACTCTGTATCTTCCGCATCCGGATCTTTCTCCGCAGTATCTGAACCTTCTGATCCGGACACTTTTCTTGTGGATTCTGAATCAACATCCGTAGTGCTTCTTTTCCCTCTTCCGTTAGCTTCTTCGGCAAAGCTCGTAGTTCAGAGAAGGAGTTCCCTTTTAAAAAAGGTTTCCTTCGCAACAAATCCTTTTATTTAATACTTTTAGATGTTCCGCACTAGCGCGCGGGCTAATATATACCAAAGATTCGCTGCTCCTCCCTTTTCTATACTTTCTGTGAAGCTTTAAAAAGTCAACAATATCTTTAAAATCCGCTTTCTGAATCCGTGATTGCTGATATCTTCCGCCGTTTAAAACCGAAAATATTCAATCGTAATTCTTCTTAAGAACAAAATGAGTCATTCCAAACTTAATATTCTTGTGACTTATTAAAAATGATAATTGAAAGTTAAGAATCATTAATTATTCTTAATTCACAGTGGTAAGAGATAGCGTCTTTTTGGTTGTCCTTCTGGTTTGAAATCATTCCGTAAGTTCCATCTGGAGATTCGTAAGTTCTCTGTTCCAACTAATCATTAATTTAATAATTGTGTATCCCTTTTATAAAATTCCTTTCAGCTATTTCACATGTGAAGTTAAGCGTTAAGCATATATATATATATATATATATATATATATATATATATATATATATATATATATATATATATATATATATATATATATATATATATATATATATATATATATATATATATATATATATATATATATATATATATATATATATTGTTGGGAATTTATGTGGCGTGGCTTGAACCCCTGAAAATGCTTAAGGCAGATAATGTTACTGCTTTACCAACGATAAACCTTATTCTATTAAAATCTTGCCTACAAATTAATAAAAAGAAATTAATAAAGAACTCACCATTTAAAATGTTCTGTAAATTCTTAAAAATTTGATTTACTTTGTTTCCAAGAATTAAATACTTGGATGTTTGGCTTATTTGTTTAAGCTCATAGGAAAATTTTAAAAGTAGTAAATTAGGTAACTTTTCAGCCAAGTAGGAACATAAGCTCAAACCCAACAAGTAAGAACTCTCAAAAACTCTGCTCAAAACCTAAGGCCCATTTATACAGTAAAGTCTGGTCAATCATTCAATTCAAGCTAATAATCTAACTCAACCCCAAAAGGCAATCAAATAAGTCAATTTAATTCAAATAGTAAACAATAGTTATAGGGTTGAGTAGGTCAAGTTAGGCCCTAACTTCTTTACAAAGCTCTATAAAATTCCTACCCTAAGGGTTAAAGTATATATAACTACAATATGGCTATAGTAATTTAAATATTTAATTGGATAAATGCAGAAATACTCATCTTATCGACGTCTTCAGGTATAGATGAGTATCTTTTAGTTAAACGTTTTAAACTTAAACATAATTGTCAAAGTGACTTACTGTAAGAATGCAAGTGTTTAAACGTTTCTTTCAAAAGTATTAACACGAGGTATAGAAAAATGAAAATGTTGCCGCTCTATAAAATATTTTTTAAGTTTAGGGCGTATTTTCATACTTTTGCAAATCATCTTTTAATCTATTAATTAAATATAAAATATTCACTTAAACCTAAAATACAAGGATTTTCAATATTCTCCCAACAACAAGAATTTAAATTTAAATTTAAATTAAGCAAGAATCAAAATTTTAAATCAATAAAGTCAAATCAATCTAGCATTAGCATATTTTCTACCTTGCAAAGCCTTACAAAGTTAAATTTAAATCTAATCTTTACAATGCTAAAATAAGCCTACAAATACCTTAAAAATAAATACTACAAACTAACTTAAAGCTAAAGGAGATAGTCAATTCATAATCATCCAATCTCTCCTTCAGGAATTTTAAGATATGTTATAAGCATTTGTTTAATTAAGATGGATTTCCCTCAATAATATAGCATTTAAAACAAAATTAAAATGAGGTGGAAAGTATGTTCATCGCACACATTAAAAAGTTCAAAAAATGATAACATAGGATTGGCATTGTATTCAATTTTCAAAAATTCAATTTTAAAATAGGTAATTAGCCAGCACCATATAAAACAAAGCAAAGCACACTTATAATCAATAATATAAACTACTTTAAGAAATCAAAATTTAAAAATATAAGAAGTCACTAGGATAAATTTATTGAATGCAGAAAATTCTGCTGGCAAAATTTTAAAGCAAGAGGAGAGGACCAGCCTCCCAATAAAAGTTAAATTTACTAGGTAACTGTTTAGTATAAGGTGAATTGGCAATTTCCCAAAAGGGCAACATATTTTGATCAAGTTCAAAGCAACCCATATTAGTAAATCTTTCAAATTTGAAAGGAGATAAATACTGCAACACATTTACCTTAATTAAGGCATTTAATTCAATAAAATCATTAAAGTCATGCAAATCAAGCAATGAGTAAATGGTATGTCCCAATTTTAAATTATCAAAGCTCATTTTTAAACCAAATGCTTCAAATTTAATATCAAAAGCACCAAGAAAGCCAGATTTTTCTCTGGGAGAAACTAAATCGGGTACATTGGAACAAGCATTATGCAGAGAACTCGAATTTATATGAGACTCTGCAATTTTAGGGCTAGTATTTCCGCTGTGCGCAGATCTAATATCTAAAGGCATTAATACTGGCACTTCATCACATTATCATCAAATTTACAGTTCAAGCTACTATCAATATCACTATCTACAATCCACTAACAAAATAGGAGTTTCTTTAGTATTTACCAAGAAATCTAAATTAAGAATAGACCTAACACTGCTGTTAGAAGTTGCACATTCAGGAGGGTTGGTGAAAGGTGGGACAGACACTTCGCTAGTAGGGGAGGGGCAGATAATATTACTGCTTTTATATTTAAACCTTATTCTATTAAAATTTAGCCTACAAATTAATAAAAAGAAATTAATAAAGAACTCACCATTTAAAATGATCTGTAAATTCTTAAATAAAGTTGGATTTACTTTGTTTCCAAGAATTAATACTTGGATATTCGGCTTATTCGTTTAAGCTCATAAGTAAATTTTAAAAGTAGTAAATTAGGTAACTTTTCAGCCAAGTAGGAACATAAGCGCAAACCCAACAAGTAAGAACTCTCAAAAACTCTGCTCAAAACCTAAGGCCCATTTATACAGTAAAGTCTGGTCAATCATTCAATTCAAGCTAATAATCTAACTCAACCCCAAAAGGCAATCAAATAAGTCAATTTAATTCAAATAGTAAACAATAGTTATAGGGTTGAGTAGGTCAAGTTAGGCCCTAACTTCTTTACAAAGCCCTATAAAATTCCTACCCTAAGGGTTAAAGCATATAAACTACAATATGGCTATAGTAATTTAAATATTTAATTGGAAAAATACAGAAATACTCATCTTATCGACGTCTTCAGGTATAGATGAGTATCTTTTAGTTAAACGTTTTAAACTTAAACATAATTGTCAAAGTGACTTACTTTATCAACGGTAAGAATGCAAGTGTTTAAACGTTTCTTTCAAAAGTATTAACACGAGGTATAGAGAAATGAAAATGTTGCCGCTCTATAAAATATTTTTTTTTAAAGTTTAGGGCGTATTTTCATACTTTTGCAAATGATTTTTTTAATCTATTAATTAAATTTAAAATATTCACTTAAACCTAAAATACAAGGATTTTATATATATATATATATATATATATATATATATATATATATATATATATATATATATATATATATATATATATATATATATATATATATATATATATATATATATATATATATATATATATATATATATATATATATATATATATATATTCGCGATATATATTTATTATAATAAAAATTCAAGTCTGCTGAAAAAAAAAAGATTCGAGAAAGGAACAAAAGAGAATAAAAAGCTTTAGTGTTGAGATGTGCATTCAGCAATCTACCACAAAATAATTTTTTTTTTTTTTTATAATTAATTTCACTTACATTTAATATTCTATTCAAAGCTCTAACTGTCTCTATTTACATATTTTCTAATTATAGAAATTAATGTTTTATTTTTCTTCAAAATCTAAGTGCTGGGAGTTCCAATACTAAAAATAAATATTTTTTATTTTAATATTTATCTTAATAATATAATTATAAATTAAATAACAACACAGAACCGTAAAATATTCTTGAAAATAATAAATAAAGTTTACTTTTATTTTTATATATAATTAAAATTTAAATTCAGTCGCATTTTCGTCATTTTCATATAAAAAAAATTAAAATAGCTTGTACTTTTAAAAAAAATATACTTTAAATAATCTACTTAATTAATTAAGCTAATTATATTTATTTTAATTATTACTTTGGTGAATAAGCTTACTAATGAAAAAAAAGACTTGTAACTAAAAAAATAAAAAAAAAATTAGTTTTTTAATTTGATTCAAATATAAAAAAATCAAAAAACTCTCTAACCATGATTTATAGATTCTGGATATTATATTATTTTTATTATATGAAATTTGTAATTAATAAGGATTGTTGCATTACGGTCATGGTCTTACTCGTACAGCTCGCAAAAAATGAAAAAAAATTATTATTAAATTTAAAAAAATATTTCTATTGAAATTTCAAAATAAATAAATTTTATATAACTCCCCCGCCTTTTACAGTAAATATCTAAAGCCAGAATTGAAAAGTAAAAGAGTGTTGCAGGTTTCAATAATGAGCCAAAAATATCAATGGACGATGATTAATTTTCCCCCACCTTCATAAAATACTTAAATTTATTTTCATTTTAGTTCATTTTTTTTTTTTAAGTTCTCTTATGATATTTTGAACTTAAAAATATAAAGAAAGTGACATCATTTTTAAAAATAAAGGATAAAAAAAAATAAAAAATAATAAAAAAATCAAAAAAAAAAAAAAAAAAAAAAAATAAAAAAATAAATATAAAATAAAATTATAATATATATATATATATATATATATATATATATATATATATATATATATATATATATATATATATATATATATATATATATATATATATATATATATATATATATATATATAATATATATATATATAACGGAGTTGGCACAACTCCCCTGTGCCAAATTAAGAATCTGTATTGAAGTCGGTATTCTCTTTTAATATCATCATACGTGTTGTTTTATTAACGGCTCATTATTATGAAGATTGTATTATCATTGGCCCTTGATGCTGCTGGATTTCTAGACTAATTAATCAAGATTTCGATATAAAATGATGATCTTATAGTTAAAATAATGTTTTTATGAACGGCATGGTTAAATAATCTAATACGAAGCAAGCTCCTCTTGTGACGTAACATGCCTTCAAAGCGGAGGGAGAGAGAAGGCACTTCGGCGTCAGACCTAGCCAGGGTAAGAACTCTCGTTCTGCAAATTCCCATAGAAGAGTCGAACCAATATTTAATTAATAACCGATACTATCTTCAAAACTAATTATCAATTGAAGATCTTAATAGTAAACCATTCCGTGCTCTAATATAAATTTGTACCTTTAGTAGAATATCATAATTATTTGTCAATGGCGTTGTTGCTTCCCATTACCATTTTGCATCTGCCCATCTCTCCTGTAGACAATATAAACATCCTTGGCCTTCACATAAACAAAAAAATGTCTTGGTTGCTAAGGCGGCTTCAAAGAAGCTGGGAGTTCTGTTTAGACTGCGAGAATTTTTTTCCTTCCTCGCAGTTACTCCAATTGTACAAGGGTCTCATCCGCCCTTGTATGGAGTACTGCTCTCATATCTGGGGTGGCTCAGGTTTCACCCGTCTTTTGGATAGGGTTGAGTCAAAGGCTAAAAGACTTATAAACTGTCCCGCTCTTTCTAATTCTCTTGACTCTTTATCTTTGCGACGTGATGTTGGTGCCTTGTCTCTTTTCTATAGGTACTACAGCGGCAAATGCTCGAGGGAACTATCCACCCGCGTACCTCCACCTTTACGGCGTCCTCGCAGCACAAGGGGTGCAATGTCCGCGCATCAATTTTGCGTGGACATAGGCAACTCCAGGCTTGTCCGCTGTGGTGCCTCTTTCTTTCCTGCCACCTCTGTTTTGTGGAACTCTCTTCCATCTTCTGTATTTCCCTCTGCATTTAATCTCAATTTCTTTAAAGCCCGCGTCTGCGCTCACCTAAGAAATTTGCGTTAGGTGGGTTCTGTAAGGGTGGTTTTCATTTTTTGGTTTTGTGCTCTTTTACTTTTATTTTCATTCTTTTAACACCCCCTCCTTGAATAGGGCTTTGCCCGTGAGTGGGGGTAAAGTGTAAAAAAAAAAAAAAAAAAATAAAGATTACAAAGGATTATTAAGTGTTTGGGATTATCCATATTTAATCTTAATCCAAGTTTGGTCCCATTCCAGATTGACAAGCCGTCATTCTAACCTGATGATTAGTAAGAATTATTAGTGATATTTAATAATAATCAAAGAAAAACAGGAACAACAAATTCTACGACAAAGAAAGAAGACAAAATTTTTTTGTGCTATAGAGTGGAGTGCGAGAGCAAAGGACTGTAAAACGATATACTCCCCCCTCCTCCCAAGGATAGGAGTCAATGGTTGGGTGACAAAGGAGGCGAAGGAAAAGGAACCCTAAAATGAACTTAAGAAGGCAACCATCTTTTAACGAAACAGCAAACAAGAAAAAGAAAAAGGAGCTCACTTGCTTTTCAGAGAAGAAAGAGAGGAAAATTTTTAGGGAAGTCATTTCCACTAGTAACCCCCGAAATCTACAAATCCCCGATTCGGGAGGTTGAGTTTCGAATAACGAAGAAAAGGGGATTGGGGGAGAGAGAAGAAATGGAGAAAGGAAGAGAACAAGAAAATAACTGAAATCATTTAAAATATAAACTTTTGAAAGTGAAAATAAATTACGATTTTAAAATTAACAAGTAGTGATTAAACTTACAATTATCCTTGATAAACGGTGTTAAGAAGTGCAGAAATGTTAATAATGTAATAATAATAATAATAATAAGAATGATAGTAATAATAATGGTAATGATAATAATAGTAATAATAATAAAGATGAATATGATAATGATAATAATAAATATAATAATAATATGATAATGATAATAATAATAAAGATAATTTGATGATAATTATAATAACTAATAATAATAATTGTGATGATAATAAATATAATAATAATAATAATGATTGACTCACGAGCTTATGGGCAACAGTTCGATTACGCCAGTGAGATGCGAACTTTTAAATTAAAAAAAAATCAGTAAAGTCTACAATTTTTTAGCAAATAAAAGCATAAAGGATTTTATGCTTTTTAAGTTATTTGTATTTCTGGCTCGCCATGACATTCACCTCTGGTAGTTCAATATAGTTTTATGGAAAATCTCCAAGGCTCCATTAATTTAGGGTGAAGAGGCCGAGGTTTGCAACCCTTTTTGAAATAAACCCAAAATAAATTGGGCTTCACGATCACTCATCAGGGTTTTATAACTCTGCAAATCATACATGTGAAAGATATGGAACTAAAAGGTCAAGGTCGTTCTGATTAGTAAGAATTATTAAGAAAGTGCAGAAATGAGATTAATAATAATAAATAAATGAGATGATAATAAGAATGATGATAATAATAATAATAATAGTAATAATAATAAAGATGAATATGATATAATAATAAATAAATGTGATGATGATAATAAAATAATAATAATAATAATAATAATAATAAGAATGATAATAATAATGGTGGGTAAAAGATAAAGATAGTCTTAATATTAAGTGAAACTTTCCTAATCAAAACATTTCTGACACTTTCAATTCACATTCTATTTTTTATTTATTTCTAACTTATACTAATAGTTTCATAATATATATATATATATATATATATATATATATATATATATATATATATATATATATATATATATATATATATATATATATATATATATATATATATATATATATATATATATATATATATATATATATATATATATATATATATATATATATATATATATATATATATATATATATATATATATATATATATGAAATTTTGAAAAAAAGTTGGTGACTGATTGGATATTACAAACATTGCGCTTTTTTCTTTTAAAAACTTGTTAAGAATAACTGATTAGTAATATTAGGATTGGAAGAAGCATCGCTAAAAAGGGTATTCAATCAATAGAGCAGAGCACAATAATAATTATAAAAGTTGCTGGAGAAAATAAAGAGACAAAAATTTGGTATTATTTATGCGATTTCACATTTTTTCAACAGTTAAAAATATTTAACAAATAAAAACATATAAAAATATCTAATTTAAAATATTTCATCATGAAATTAATTGAGAATTAATTATTTTACTACCCTAATACCATATATATATATATATATATATATATATATATATATATATATATATATATATATATATATATATATATATATATATATATATATATATATATATATATATATATATATATATATATATATATATAATAAAAATATATATATATTATATGCAAGTCGACATTTCTCGTGAGAAATTTGAAAAAGAAAGTCGACGATATATAATTTTGTGACACCAGAATTTCTTAATCATTTTTCGCGATGAAAAAACAAAAACTTTGCCACCAAAAAAAATCAATTCAAAGATCTGTTTGTTTGAGCGAGGATTTCAAAAGGTCCTTCCGAAAAGTCCTTTGGAAATAAGATTTAAAATAGGTAGCTGATTGGGATGTCAACCGTCCTTTCTCCATTAATGTCTTCACATCACTGAATAATAACAATAATAATAATAATAATAATAATAATAATAATAATAATAATAATAATAATAATAAT